>JAPVLO010001671.1:0-62631 GCA_027257055.1 Cephalopachus bancanus | reverse complement strand
CACAAAGGCAGAATCTTATTGAGCCATGTTCTTTTATCCAATTTTTCATTCTATGACATTTCAGTGGTGCATTTAGTTCATTCACATTCACGATGATTATTGAAATGTGAGAGTTTATCCCTGTCACAAGGCTTTTGTTTTACTTTCTTTTAACTTTTGTATTAGTATGTGTGTGTCTTTTTGATATTGTAGGTGTGTCATATGTTCTGCTGTCTCTATGTTTGCCTGTACTCTTATGAACTGCATGGTCATGTTTTGTTTTGCTATGTTTGTTTTTTCCTTCTGTGCTTTATACCTTCTTAAAAAACTCCTGCAGAACTAGCCTGGAGGCAACATACTCTCAGGGTTTGAATTTTTTGGAAGGATTTTGATTCTCCATTGCTGATGGAGTGTAGCTTAATTGGGTAGGGAATTATTGAATGGAATCGTTTATTTTTGAAAACTTTGAAATTTGGGGTCCAGTCCCTTCTAGTTTGTAGTGTTTCAGCAGATAAGTCTGGTGCTATTCTGATTGGATTTCCCTGGTAAAGAGAAAGGGTTCTTTCACTCTCACTGCCTTTAGGACTTTTTTTCTTTTATACCTACCTTGCGTAAGTGAATTACCATGTGCCCAGGGTTGATCTTCTCATATGTTGCCTTGCAGGGGTTCTCTGAGTCTCTTTTGTTTAGTTGGTCATGTCTTTTGTGAGATGAGGAATGTTTTCATGAATAGCTTCCTGGAATAATTGATCCAAGGTGTTTTCTGCTTCCCTTTCTTCTTTAGGTATATAAATCAGGTGTAAGTTTGGTCTCTTGATGTATCTGCACATCTCTTGAAGGCTGTGTTTTTTCATTTTGAATTTTCTTTGTGTATCTTTAGCAGATTGGGTCTTCAAGCTCTGTGATTCTTTTCCCTGCTTGGTTAATTTTTCTTACCATGATTTTTAAATTGAAATGAATTTCTTGAATGGAGTTTGTGACCAAAAAAACACTGTTAAAATTACTTTCAGTGTTGCTTCTTATATTTCTTGTGCCTTGTTCAGTCTTTCCATCCACTATCTAATCTCTGTTGTGTCTGGAAATTTTGAATGATTCCCATTGTTTGGGCCTTGAGGTTTGTTTTACAGACATTGTCACTTTGGGACTGTGTGGGTTATCTCTAATCTTTCACTGATTTTTCTTCATTTGTGACAGATCATTTTCCTTTTTCTTTGATTTCATCCTTCAGTGAATGAGGGAGTAGCTCTCACTTCTGTTATTTGCTCAGCCTACTATCTTTCCTGAGTAAGGCCTCAAAATACTGTATTAACAAATAGAACTGGGAGTGGAGAATTGTGCTGTCTCTTTTCAGTTTTGAGGGTTGGATAATTTGTATTCAAGGGGCTAAGATTTAGAAGCTACTTGCAGATCACAGTGTTCAATGCTTGGAGTTGGACTCCTTCAGACCCACTTTCCCCCACCTCAAAATGTGTCCATGCAATGAAGAAATACAAGTACCCACTGAGTCCAAAACCAACATATTAGTAAGAAAAAGAACAGAGAAAGGAATAGGCATTTTATAAAAGAGGAGAAACAAAAGAAAAAAGGAAAAGTGAAAAAAGAAAAAGAAAGAGGGAAAAGAGAGAAATAAAGAAAAATACATGAAAAGTGAACACAGACTCTCACCCATACCCAAAAATAGAAAGAAGAAAAATAAACAAATAAAAAGAAAAAAGGAACAGAGGATGAATAAGTAAATAAATAAATAAATTCAATAAAATTCAAAAATAAAAATTGTAAGCCTTGTGGTCTCTCTTGTGGTTGCTTCTGAATTTTCATCTCATTTTTCTTTTCTGCCTGCATCTGTTTTACAGTGGCAGCTGGCCACTAGCTCTGCCTATCTTTTCTATGTGCCATCTGGAGGAGGGGGCTATCCTCTGTTTTTCCCTTAACTTGGGTGTGAATGGCTCCCACAAGCAATTGTAGGATCTCTCCTACCTGCTCGCTCCATGGAAGAGACACTGGGTTATCACTTCCCCAGGTACTGGCAGCCCTGACTAGGCTGTGTATGCATTTTCTCAGCTCAAACACAAGAGGGATCCCCTAATTTTGTACATGCCTGTTATTCTTTCCCTTTTCCTAATCCTTCAAGGACTTCTGGTTGCATGTTGAACAGGATTGGTGAAAGGGGGAATTCTTTTCTTGCTCTGGTTCTTAGGGGGAATATTTGCATATTTTTCTTGTTCAGTATGATGCCGGTTGTGAGTTTGTCATGTATGCCTTTTATTATTTTGAGATGTGTTCCTTTGATGCCTAGTTTGTTGAGAAATTTTGTCAGAAAGAAATGATGAATTTCATCAAGTACTTTTGTGCATCTATTGAGGTGATCATATAGTTTTAGTTTTTCAATCTATTAATGTGATGAATTACATTTATTTATTATGTGGAAAGATATTTGTCTCCCTAGAATACAACTTACTTAATTGTGATATATCATCATTTTTATGTGCTGTGTTTGTATTTATTTTTATACTATTTTGTAGTGGATGTTTGCATCTATGTTAAACAGGGATATTGGCAAGTAGTTTTCTATTCTGTGGGTCCCTAATGGATTTTGACATAAGCAAGATCCCGGTTTTATAAAATGAATTAGAAAGGAGTCCCAGCTCTTTGATTTCTTTGGAATACTTGTAATTAGATTAGTACAAATGTATTTTGTACATCTGGCAAAAATTAATTGTGAATTCATCTGGTCCTTGACTTTTTTTGTTGAGAAATTAAAAAAATTTTGGATTCAATTTTATTACTTATTTTTGGTCTGTTCAGGATTTTTATTTCTTTCTGGTTCAATCTTGCCAGGCTGTATATGTCCAAGACTGTTCAACTTCCCATATGTTTTCTAGTGTGTGCCTTTTGACTTGCTTATAGTAGCCTTTGACAATCTTTTGCATTTTGGTGATATCGGATGTCATGTTATTTTTATCATTTTTGTTTGTGCTTATTTGAATATATTCTCTTTTTCTTTGTTAATTTCTCTTGTGGCTAACTGCTTTGTTTATTTTTTCAAAAAAATATCTGTTGGTGTCATTGATACTTTTTTAATCTCAATATCCTTTATTTCTCATCTTATCCTTATTGCTTCTTGTTCTGCTCTTTTTGAGTTGTTTTATTTCTGATTTTCTAGCTCCTTAAGGTGCAGTGATAGCTTGTTAATGTGTAAGTTTTCTATTTTTTAATGTGGAAGTATAACACTATAACTTTCCCTCTTAGCACTGTTTTCATTGTACTTAAGAGGTTTTGATCTGTTTTGTCTTGATATTCATTTGTTTCACAAAACTTATAATTACATTCATGACTTTATTGTTGACCCAACAATTGCAGGGTCTGTTGTTTAATTACCATGCAGTTTTATAATTTTCAGAATTCCTCTTGAAATTAATTTCTTATTTTATTCCAATATGGTGTGAAATATGGCTAATATTCACAATGCACAAATACATCAAACAAGTCAGTTTCAACATCAAACAAATAACCTAGATAAAAATGCAAAGATAATACACAAATAAATAACATGTATGTGAATAAAACTGAACACTGCTAATCAACAATGAAAAGCAAATTAAACTCACAATAAGATACCATTTTACATTAATCAGAACAATTATAATTGAAATGTGAAAAATTACCAATGTTGACAAGTGTGTGAATAAAGGTAATCCTTATACACTGTTGGTGGGCATTTACATTAGTGCAACTTCTACAAGGAAGCATATAAATGTTTGTCATAGACATAAAAATAGATGTGTCATTTGATGCAGCAATTGAACTTCTGAGTATCTGTAGAAAGGAAAAAAATTACTATATAAAATATTTACTGCAGCGATATTTATAATGACAAAGTTATGATATCAACATAATTGCCCATCAATATATGATTAAAAATCATATATATATGATGCCAAAATATTTATGTACACTTTAAGAAGGAAAAAATTGTACTAAAAAATTTCACACTTAATAAGGTCAGTACAAGTTATGCTTGATTCTGCAATTATAAGAGGTTCTCAAAGTGGTTACAATCAGTGTCCAGACACTTCTGATTATGGTGAACATCTCTTGACATCTACAGGTATATACATGCATACACACATACAATTCTACCATTAAAATACCAAAATCTTGTTTTCTGCAGCAACACGGATAAAACTGAAGGTCATTATCTTGAGGGAAATAACTCAAAAACAATCATATACCATATGTTCTCCCTTATAAGTGGTAGTTAAATAATGTGAACACATGCACCAAGAGAGTGGAAAAGCAGATAATGGAAAGAGTAGAAGGGAGGGAGTGGTGTAAGGGATGAGTAATTACTTAGTAGTACAATGTACACTATAGATGATGGCTCCAATTAACTCTCAGACTTCACCACTGTACAATATGTCCATACCATAAAAGAGCTCTTGTGCCCCTTAAATCTCATTTTTTAAAAGGAAAAAACGTCCCCATAGAGTATGGGTGTATGTCAAAGAATGCAGGAGTCAATCTTCAAGACCTCTTGGTGCCTAAAAATATTTTAACAATTTCAACAACATAAACAAAAAAATGCCAAACAGGTTTGTAAATAAAGTATGACCTATAGATCAACGAACCTATGCTGATGAAAAAAGACAGACACATATTTAAGACAAAATACTGCCAAATCATTTATGTTGATATCCATATTTCAAGAATGTGGAGCTTAAGTCTCCATCCCTTGAATGTAGCATAGACTTAGGCATATGATAGACATTCTCACTCCTTTTGGACATTACTCAGAGATTTTTGATATCATGTCCATATATATTATTGAAAAATAATATAATTAACTTTGCAAACAATTTTAAAAGTATGTGAAAAACACTGATATAGTAATAAAAAACAATTCTCAGAGATAATCTCACAGAATACACTTCCAAATTTGTGAAAGGGGTTTTTAAAAAAAAGCATATACAATGTAAAAAATTAGGTTAAGCATAAACTCAGCCTGTGCACAGTTAAGCATGTACTCAACCCTTGCACAGTTAAAAGTTTGGTTCCTGGAAACTGGCAACAGCATCTGCTGGCTAGGTTAAACTGTTTAACAACTCTTTTTTTTGCTTCTGTGAACCCCACTAGCATTGCTTGAAAAGTACCTAGGCCTCCAGGACGCTGTGGTTTGGCCCACTTGGAAAGTCCCAATGTGGTTTTGCCCCATTTAAGCAAGCCCCTACAGCAAATGGGGGCCCTTGCTGCGGGACTTGCATGTCCAACAACAAGTGACCGCCAGCCAGCTCTTGGCTAATAAACCTCCTTTTTTATAACTTGTACTTTTGGTGTCAGTGTCTGTGAATTAAGTGCTTTGTCCCTATTTCATCTGGGGGCTTGGCCGGGAGGTTCAAGAGCTTAATCCCCAGCCCCAATCACCAGCTGACCTTGTGGGTCTGCATACCCACAAACTTCAGTGTTCGTCAGGCCTCGTGAGTCTGTGAACTCGCAAATGATTGATTGTCATCTCTGGCAGACTCACAATGTCCCCAGAGCCCTCTGAGAGGTGAATCAAGTTCCTGTTCTGTTTGTGCTCACTTCTGGTTGGACCCACAGGAAAACTGGGTGCAGCACTAATTCCTGGGTCTGAGTTAGGTCTGTCTGTTCATTTTGTGTTATTGTCTTTATTTGTTCAGTGTTAGTCACTGTTGTGTCTGTCATTGCTATCGCTATTATGGGGCAGCAGTGCTCTAAGCCTGACCCCCCTCTGCAACTGGTTTTATGTCACTTCAAGGATTTCCAAGAAGCAGCACAGCAGTCAGGTTATCAGGTAAACCAAGGAAACCTAACCACCTTTTGTTCCATCAAATGGCACACATTTCCTAATTGCAGCTGGCTGCCAGAGGGAATCTCCAACCCTGTCATAGTGGGGAAGGTCCGGCCGTTCGTCTATTGACACCACCCGGACCAGATCCTGTACATCACTGCCTGATACCTCCTGGTAATGCAGCAGCCATTATGGATGAAAAAAGCCAAAAAAAGAGCTAATTCTTGTGTTTTAGCCTTACAGGAAACACCAAAATCTGGCGTTCTCTAAAAAAACTGCAGAGCCTCATAGGCCTTTTAGAAACTATTTTCTTCACCCACCAGCCCACTTGGGATGACTGCCAATAGCTTCTCCAAGCCCTTTTTACTGTGGAGGAAAGAGAATGACCCCATCAGGAGGCAAGGAAATTGGTCCTGGGACTTGACGGCAAACCAGCAGAGCAGGACTGTGTGGACCGTGTCTTCCCTTCTGAGAGGCCTAATTGGAACCTGAACACCAATCATGGTAGAAAGTGTCTCATCACCTATCGCCAGACTCTGATGGGGGCTTTTGGGCTGCTGCCAGGCGGCTCACAAATTTGTCTAAGTTAAGTGAGGTAACTCAGTTAAGTGAGGTAACTCAGGGCCCACAGGAATCTCCCATGGTTTTTCTGGAATGTCTTATGGAGGCCTATTGGATGTATACTCCCATAGACCCAGAGGCTCCAGAAAATTGGAGGACTTTAGTTATAGTCTTTGTCTCCCAGTTGGTCCCTATATAGAAAAAAATTGCAGAAAATTGAAAGATTTGGAGGGAAAACTTTATCAGAATTAACTGAGGTAGCCCAGAAAGTCTATAATAGCAGGGACTTGCTTGAAGACCAATAAACCAAAGATGGCCAAAGTAGTAGCAGCAGCTTTACAGGAAGTTAAACCCAAGGAGCCAACAGGGAAAGGAGGAACTGGCACCAGGTGAAAAACTCCACTAGCAAAAAAATCCTTAACTGCCCAGTGCATTCGGGCTATAGAAGGCATCCTGGCCCCAGGAAGCAAAAGGCAGGTCCGGGAATTATTGGGAGTTATAAAATACTGGCAACTATGAATCCTTAAGTTTGCTGAACTCGCAAAACCCCTCTATGATATAACCAAGGGACCAGAGGCTAATTTTAAATGGACACCGGTGGGGAACAAAGTTGTCTAAGCCCTTAAAAACTCTCTGGTCTCAGCCAGGCTTGGTGGCTCAGCCTGTAATCCCGTGCCTTTGGGAGGCTGAGGTGAGTGGATTGCCTGAGCCCGCGGGTTCGAGACCCGCCTGGGCAGGCGAGACCTCATCTCTACAGTAAAATAAAAAAAAATTAGCCAGGTAATTAGTGGTAGCGTGTGCCTGTAATTCCGGCTACTTGGAAGGCTGAGGCGGAAGGATGGCCTGAGCCCAGCAGGTGAAGCTGCGGTGGCCGGGAGCGGCCACTGTACTCCAGTCTGGGCAACAGAGTGAGACTCCAACTCAAAAACAAAAACAAAAACAAAAAGACCCCAAAAAACTCCCTGGTCTCAGCTCTGACCCTGGCCTTGCTGGATATTGAAAAACCTTTCCACCTTTATGTGGATGAAAGACAAGGCATCACCCGGGGGGGTCCTAACCCAAAAGCTTGGCCCATGGAACAGGCCGGTCACCTACCTGTCAAAAAACTGGACCCGGTAGCCTCGGGCTGCCCCCTCTGCCTGCAGGTTATAGCAGCCATTGCCATGTTGGTAAACGACTCAGACAAACTAACACTGGGGCAAAAATCTTACTGTCACAGCCACACATGCAGTGGAGTCTTTCCTCCAAGGGGCCCCTAACAAATGGATGTCAAACACCTGAATAACTCATTATCAAGCGATGCTTTTAAATCAACCCCACATGAAGTTCCAGCATATTTCCAGCTTAAACCCTGCAACTTTGCTACTGGAAGAAAGTCCATGGGGCTGCCACATTGTTGTTATAAAACAACTGAGTTCCAGAAGCTGCGCTGGGACCTAACTGATGTCCCAAGAACAAACCCCCAAACCCAATGCTTTTCTCGGATGGCAGCAGTTTCATCCAGAATGAGGTAAGGTATGCAGGGGCAGCGGTGGTCACTCTACAGGGATCTATCTGGGTTGAGCCTCTTCCGCAGGGAACATTGGCCCAAAAAGCAGAACTGATTGCCCTAACTGAGGCCCTGAAAGCAGGTGAAGAAAAAGTCAACATCCACACTGACAGCAGGTACGCGTTTGCAACTACACAAGTTCATGGGACAATTTACAGGGAGTGGGAATTGCTCACCACAGAGGGGAAAACTATAAAAAATAAAGCAGAAGTCTTAGACCTCCTGGTAGCAATATGGGCCCCCAAACAAGTCACCTTCATCCATTGCCCAGGCCACCAAAAAGGAAACTCAAAATAGGCAATAGGAAATAGAAAAGCAGATCAAGCAGCCAGAGATACTGCTTACCACAGAACCACCTGCCTCCTGGCGCGGCCTCCTCCAGTTCTAAGTGAGCCACCAAAATATACAGAAGAGGACCTCCTTGCTGCACAAAAATTGCAGACAACCTCAAACCCAGACGGATGGCTTACACTTCAGGATGGCAGAACCTTCTTCCCTCGAGTCCTGGGACAACAAATCCTAAAGCAGCTCCATGAAGATACTCATTTGGGAAGGACAAAACTAACCAAACTTGTGAGGAAAAAATTCTATCTCCCTCATCTGGACCAGCTCGCCCAGGAGCTCATTCAAGGCTGTGTGTCATGCCAGCAAACTAATAATGCTAAGGTCAGTGTATCCACCCAAGGGGTCCGAGATAGGGGCCTAATCCCTGGGAGACATTGGAAAATAGGCTTTACAGAAGTCAAACCTGGGTAATATGGATATAAATACCTATTGGTCTTGGTAGACACCATCTCAGTAGGGGTCGAGGCATTTCCTACACAAACTGAAACTACTTCTGTAACAGTAAAAAAACTCTTAAACAACATCATACCAAGATATAGTCTACCTATCTCAATAGGTTCAGATAATGACCCAGCATTTATTTCTAAACTTACTAAAGGTATTGCAAAAACCTTGGGGATAAATTGGAACTTACATTGTGCTTATCATCCCCAGAGTTCAGGACAGGTAAAAAAAATGAATCGGATGCTTAAAGAGACCTTGACCAAATTAACCCTGGAGACCAGCGAAAGTTGGGTAACACCCCTTCCCCATTCCCTCTTAAGGGCCAGGAGTACCCCCTACATCAAGGGTCTAACTGCCTTGGAAATTCTGTTTGGACGGCCCCCGCTGCTACTTCCAAAAATTGGACTGGAAAAAGCACTAGAACTAACCACAATTTGCTTCAGTCACTGCAGGCTCTTTAAAGAGTTCAGCAAACTGTCACTGAGACTGTGCAGGCGGCCTTCCAGAAACCAGTTCTGGAACATCCACACCCGTTCCAGCCCGGTGACCAAGTCTGGATAAAATGGCACAAAGCTCAGGCCCTCACCCCAAGGTGGAAAGGGCCCCACATAGTAATCCTTACTACTCCTATGGCCATCAAAGTCAGCGGTTCTGCCCCTGGATTCATCATTCACAAGTAAAGGCAGCAACCACCGCACACCTGGAGACATGAAAAGTCATCAAACCAGCTACTGGAGAAAATCCTCTAAAGATAAGACTTTTGTGGGCCCCAGTATCTTAATCATATGCCTTGCATACTTTCCCCAGCTTGAGGCCTATTGGTCTAACCCACGTAATCCCTATACTCCAGGGAACTATTCCTGGGAACTGAGAAATATTGTCACTGGGACCGTAATTTCCACCTACAGAGAAAGCAGGCAGCCTGTCTTTAATTTTAATCTTTGTAAATTATAGCCAGGTCTAACCCTCAGGGGCACACACACTGACAAATGCAGCACCTTAACTTATAAAAAAGAACTTAAATCAGTTGGTTTTTATGCTTGTCTGGCATTGGGACCAGCCCATTGCCACAAAGCAGGACAATATCACTGTGCTGCATGGGGGTGAGAAACTATTGCTCCTTGAAAAAACCGAGACCCGTATATAAGCCTCCTTGATTATGTTAAAAATAGTGTGTCATCAATAAAATTAATGGTCCTCAAAACTCAATATAATCCCCTGTATAAAGAGTCAATGATTTGACTCCAGGAACAACTGAAAAGGGGAAATGTGAAAGGGGGTTTTAAAAAGAAACATGTACAATGTAAAAAATTAGGCTAAGCATAAACTCAGCCTTTGCACAGTTAAGCATGTACTTAGCCTTTGCACAGTTAAAAAGTTCCCTTCCTGGAAACTGGCAACAGCACCTGCTGGCTAGGTTAAACTGTTTAACAACTTTTTTTTTGCTTCTGTGAACCCCGCTAGCATTGCTTGAAAAGTATCTAGGTCTCCAGGATGTTGCGGTTTGGCCCACTTGGAAAGTCCCAATGTGGTTTTGCCCCATTTAAGCAAGCCCCTACAGCAAACGGGGGCCCTTGCTGCGGGACTTACATGTCCAGCAACAAGTGGCCGCCGGCTGGCTCTTGGGTAATAAACGTCTCCTTTTTTATAGCTTGTACTTTTGGTGTCAGTGTCTGTGAATTAAGCACTTGGTCCCTATTTCAAATTAAATATTTGTTAAAGGACTTGTGTCATGATTTTACATGAAAACATACAATTAAAAAGATGAAGAATGCAATAAAAAATGGAACACATATCTGAACAGACTCTTCATCAGGAAAGGTATGAAAAAGTGTTCAGTGTACTAATTATTGGTGACATTGGTGACTGGGTTTGAATATTTGTTCCCTCAAAAACTCATGCTGGAATTTGGTTGCCACTCTATCAATGCTGAGAAGTGGGGAATTAAGAGGATATAGACTTGTCAGTGGACAGTCATAATAAACAGAATTATTGCCATCAATAAAGGCAATTATAGCCCCCTTTACCTCTGTTTGCCATTCATGCTTCCACTATGAGATGCCTCAGCACGAGGGTCCTCAACAGACACGAGTGTCCTGGTTTTGAATTTCCTAGCTTTAGGACTATGATCCAATAATTTCTTGTTTATTATAAATTACTCACTCTCAGGCATTGTTTTAATAGCAGTGCAAAGTTGACTAAAAGATTTGGACATTTTATGTATTTACAACAAAATACTGACAGAATATTTAATTTCATCAAGCTCCCAAATTGTATTATATTAAACATCAGAGTTGGAGGCAACATTGAAACAAGATAATAAAGATGCAAATATAGATGCCATAAAATATGAGGATATTAATTCCAGAAGTTGAAAGTGGCCAGTGAGGACTAAAGCTGTGAGATGTTGTATAAAATTTGACAGGAATATTACCATTTATAACTGCCATTGAAATTGGTACTCATACCAGTGAGTGCAGTTTGTAGAGTTGATTAAAGCACAAATTAGAACAAGTTAAAGAGACAAACTTGTAAGACCAGGAGATATGCAATGTATCTACTTTCTAGTTCATTTAGAAAAAGCAATACATAAGTCACATCTCCATGTGAGGAGGGTAGGTACTTTTAAAGACATATTTCTTCAGGGTTGTTTGCCAATAAACTAACTCAGGAGAATTCCAGACACAGAATTTAAGAGGTGTGGTGGCCCTGGGATGCATTAGCTGCTAAAACCTGGTGCCTTCTTTTGCTACTTTTTATTCATCAGAAACTTTGGGCTGGGATGTACGCTCATCTTATTTTGGTAGAGAGAGAGTGAGCGAGAAACATAAGAACATGCAAGATCAACTACCTCACCTTGTCTTAACTTATTCTACTGATAAGAACCTATCACACAGAAACAGAGGGATGTGCAGGGAAGAAGGATGGGGGATGTCACCCAGAAAAGGTGTTCAATTTAAGCGACTTCCCCTTAAAATAAGGAACTCAGGTGTTTGTTCAGGAATCACATTACTAAATATAAGGAAACCCTCTGTTATATTGTGCATTTATCCATCAGACAGTATTCATAAATGCATTTTAACTAAACTGATAATGTATTAATGATAATGTATTAACTGTACTGATAATGATAACTGATAATGTATTAATGTACTGATAATGTAAATAAATATTAATAATATTCATTTATAAGCCGGGCTTGGTGGCTCAGCCTGTAATCCCACGCCTTTGGGAGGCGGAGGTGAGTGGATTGCCTGAGCCCACGGGTTCGAGACCCGCCTGGGCAGCAAGACCTCATCTCTACAATAAATCAAAAAATCAGCCGGGCGTGGTAGCGCATGCCTGTAATTCCAGTTACTTGGAAGGATGAGGCGGAAGGATCACCGGAGCCCAGCAGGCGAGGCTGCGGTGGCTGGGAGTGGCCACTGCACTCCAGTCTGGGTGACAGAGTGAGACGCCAACTCAAAAAAATATATATTTATATATTGTAATTTAGCAATAATTCCTTCAGCTGTCACTATGGAGGTATTCTCAGGATACTCTGAGTTCTGCTGTGAGTTGTTCACACAGTTCTTGCGAAAAAAGTCTGTATGAGACTGTGAACCCTCCATATGTGTAGTCCTTTTAGGGTGACCCATTGTCTTGCTCGCCCTCAGCCTTCAGCTATGCTAATCATTTTGAATTTAATATTCTTACTGTCATACATGGTATTTGGCAGTGTCTGCACAAGTTGAGAATGTACTTAAGTTCTGTTCATCCCAACAGGCACCCGTCTCATCTTGAACATTAAATATTTAGTTATGTATTGAAGTTAATAATCACTGGGAGAATGTTAGCATGCATCTTGTCTTTTTCCAGTTAGCACCTAGCAAGGAGATGACACTGACAATAATAGATGGAATTGCTCAGGTGGTGGATGATAGGCACCCCCATAACTAGTACTTTAGTGGGTAGTAGGTGGTAGCATCCAGGCCACCTCCCTCTTTCCTCTCAGCAGGGAGCTTTGTGTATGGGCCCATGCTAAGGTCACCAAACTGTGTTTCTTGTATGGTAATATGTGACTGTGTCTCCAGTAGTCAGTGAGCTCATCTACAGGGATAACGTGTTTTGGGGCATGTCTACCTACAAGGTGATCTGACTCTTGAGGGGTGTGTTATAGTTGGTGCTCTCCCTATGATGGATTTGCCCAAACCACTCTAACTATATCCCTTGCAGCTGGTGGATCCAATACCTCTGGTAACCACTGCTGATGTTGTAACCAGGGACAGCTCACATGAGTGAGAAGGTCTCCATAGGTTTCACCAGCCCAGGTCCCGATTCCTGTAGCTGCACCTGGGATAGTACACAAGTGGACAGACAGAACCTCAGTGAGCTCTGTGTTCAGATGCAGCATGCAAACCTTTAAGTGTGAATCCCTGAAACTCTCACATCTGGGAGCTACCAACAGGAAGGAAGAAACAAAGAGAGTCATGTTCTTGTGGATGAGACTGATGACTCTCAGAAAGTATTTCCGGGGTGAGCATAACCCCGAGTTTAAGTAAATATGCAGCAGTTCCTTGTGGGTAGTATACAAGTCAGGCTTTCTATGTGGGAGGTGCTTTTGAGTGTAAAAGGGAGGGGGATGGAAGAGGCTCCTATCTTTACTAGTTGTGTTCTCATAAACTCAGTGCTCTTTTAGGGGCATCCTTTGTTAAACCCAGTGTCTTCTCCCATGCTAGGAAATGTTATGAGGAATGTCATGACTGAGTATAGTTATAGTGGACCAAGGATGACTTTGACAATAAATCCATACTGCCTTCATCTTAAAGATTTTTTTAGCTTTAATTTAGTTTTTCTTTTGTTTCATTTTAAAGATGTGTGGTACAATTCAGAATTAGGTAAACAAGTGGTCATCATGCAGGTAATGTTTGGGTCTCCTTTCGGTCCCCATTTTGCCAGGTTTGAGATCAGGTACCCTTATTCATGTAATGTGACCCCCATCCCTCCCCTGGCAGTGTCCCACTACTACCAGTCCTCTTCTTATTGCATTGTGGTAAATGTTCAGGATCCGCGTATGAGTGAAAATATACGTTACTCAGTTCTTTGTTCTGTGATAGATAACTAGGGATGATAAACTATAAATCTATCCAAGTTGCGCAAAGTCCATAATTTTGTTCTTCTTTATGGCTATGTAATGTTATATGATGCCTATGTGTCGTTTAAAAAAATCCAGTCCAGTTTTGATGAGAATTATGGTTGGTTCCACGTTTTTGCTACTGTGAATAGTGCTGCAATAAACAAGCATGCGCAGGTATCTTTATTGTAGATAATTTGAGTTACCCCAGGTATATTCCCAGAAGGGGTATTGCTGGTTTGTATGGAAGGTCAATTTATTGTTCTTTTACACACACTGATTTCCATAGAGTTTGAATGAGTTTGCATTCCCACTAACACTGTAGAAGTGTTCCCTTTTCTCTGCATCTTTGTCAGCATCTGTTGTTTTTATTTTATTATGATATGGCCATTTTTACTGAAGTTAGGTGATATCACAATGTGCTTTTGACTTGCATTTCTCTAATGGTTAGTGAGGCTATGTAATTTTCCATGTGTCTCTTGGCTGCTCTTAAAGGGTTTTTTAAAAAACAATCAAGCACCCAAGGTCATCTAGATGTTCACTTGCCCGTTCAGTCACATTGGAGATTTAGGCACACGTAATCATCACACTGAATTCAGGGAAATCTGGATGTAATTCACAGTTTATCATAGTTCAGAAAATCATCATCGATAATGCAAGGAACGATACTTGTTCTAAGGTGTAGGTATTTTTTAACTAGAAAACAGAGAGCTACACTCCCAAGACATTGCGAGATTTCTGATTGTTCTGAGAACTTCTAATGAAGTATTGTGGCATATCTCCATCTTTCTACATGCATGAGCCTGAGGATGAGGCCTGATCTCTGTTATGCTTATGTCTGAAAAGTTGTAGACTGGGATGGTGGTGACAACTTCATATGTAAACCCTATAGTAGGAAGTCAGCACTGGTGAATATTCTCTCACTATTAGTTCCATTACCCCCACTGGGATCATGAAATTTCCTCTGTGAACCCTCTCCTCTGAATGCACAAGGAATACAGGCCCTGCCTTGGTTGGTCATACCTGTGATAAGGAGCAGATTAATGATGTTCAATGTCCAGAGACTTATATTGACCACTTCAGAGTTATCTGACACTATAAGAACCTTTCCTGTGAGTGCTGAGCTCGAACACATTTAATTGTAATAATCAGAACCCTAATCACCAAGTGTTTAGACCCTTAAACCTACCTTCTCTGGTCCTCTGCATGTCCGTGAGACTGTATCCAGTCTCTGATAGCCATAGAAAAGAAGAAACCCGGGACTAGAAAGACCCTGACTGCTGCTCTTCAGACAAGTTTGACTCAGACTGCCCACCAAGATGCTGAGCCACTTCACCTGGGCAAGGAAGTTCCCTTCTCAATTCTCCATCCTGAAATCTCTACAACTCACTGCAGACTTCCAATGTTGTTTTTCCAAGACTCCCATAGCTAGTCAGATATTATTTTCTGTTGCATTTTAGGATCAGTATGTCCAATTCTGCATGCAAAGGAGCTGGGTTTGTAAAAGAGGTTGAATTGAATATGTAGATCAGATTGGGGAATAATATCATCTTCACAAAATTATGTCTGTTGATCCATGAACACCTGAACATATGGCATTTCCATTTACTAATGTTCGATAATTTTTAGTACACGATCTTGCCATTTTTTTCTAAAATTGATCTCTAAGACTATTATTATTAAAATTATTATTTTGATGGCATATAAATGAAAATATTTTGTTTTCAGGCTATTTATACTATATTGTATTGCATTTGTTTGCATTGTATTCTGCCACATTAGTTTTAAAAAATATTAAATTTGTATAAGGTAATATTTCCAAATGTATTTTTCTTTCTAAATAATTGTTTGTTTTCTAGGTCATTTGAAATTCCATAAATATTTTAGAAAGAACTTGTTTTCCCATTACTTTAATGAATCCTACTGTGATTTGTTTACACTTGCTATGAATTGATAGATAATTAGTGGATAACAGACTTCATACTAATATTGAGATTTCTATTCAATGACCATAGTTCTGTTGTCATTTATTTTGCCTTTATTTTAAATCACTAATCAAAAATTTTATAATTTTATGTTGTCAAAGCTCAAGAACACCAGCTTTATTGGTGAACATGTTAGTATATTATTTTTATCACAATGCAGACCACTCACCATAGAGTAATGTGAATTGTCTTTGTATGAGGGTGTAAGAAAAAGCTTAGAGAATCTGGACTTGCGTTAGGTTATTCAAAACACAATTCAGAGAGGTGACTATGTTCAACAGCGTTCTTCAGAACGACAGTACCAGTAGGAGAAAGATAGATAGAGAGAATATAGAGATAGATGATAGAAAGATAGGCAGAAAGACAGATGGTAGATAGATAGACAGATAGATAGACAGTGAAAGACCTGATACAGCATAGAAAGAGAAGACAAATTACACATGGGTCAATCAACAGTGTGAATCTGAGGCTCAAGTTCTAATTCTGTTTGAAAATAATATCCCTTGCACATCTCTAAGTCTTTGTGAACTGAGCTACTTCCTCTAAAAACAAGCCTTCTCAGGACACAGTCCTAACTCTAAGCTCATTAGTATGGCTCAGAGGCAACCTGTCCATTTCTAGACTTTGTTATCTGATTTTCAAATTCCTTTGATCAGTGTGTTTCCCCCAATTTTCACTCATGTATATGTATGTACATGTATATGTATGTGTGTGCATATATGTATAGCAATCTTCCCTGTGCCACACTTGCTTAATATTAAGATATTTAGCAGGGTTGCAAATACCCTTTGTATATGTGATTCTCAGTGCAATATTGAATTTGATAAATGCTCCCAGTAGAGTTGGATACTTGTGCAAACTTCAGCAGTATTTTTCTTATCATAGACTTTTTTTGAAAGAGGAAGACCCAGGTCCTCAAAAGAAACCTCTTCCCAGCATCCTGTGCACCTGTTCTGGGGCTAGAACCTATCTGGATGGGTCTTGAGCAGCCCCTGCAGCCCAGGCCTTGTCTTTCATATAGGTACTCTTTGGGCTCACAGACTCATCATTTTAGTTCTCAAGCCTCAGGAACAGGAGAGCTCAATGACAAAGCCCCCATTGTGGAGACACATCTACTTCCTGGTTTGACTGAAATAGCTCCAGACTTCTGTCAGAAGCTGCACGTGGAGAGGGACTTTCATTTCCTCCACCAGTGTTTGCATGAGCTGCACGTAGGCTTGGAGGACTCTGTTGATGGAAACAAGGTCCAGGATTCTGCATCCCACAGCAGGGCCAGCAATGCAGCTTCCAGCACATCCACTAAAGGTGGGATCTGTGTAATTCCCTCAACACAGACTGGGCCCTGGGATTTACTTGTGACAATAGGGGAGGCCTGAGAGTTGGAAGGATCATGGGTTATTCCTTGTCAATGCTAATTGGGACACTTTGGCCATGAACAGGGTGGGATCTCGGGTCTGGGGGATGGAGGACAGACCCTGGCTGGAGGAAACAATTGAAACCCCTAGATTCTCTGGAGCTCCCATGTCTGCAGTCGGGGAGATCCTCCAGCACTGTGAGGGAGAGGCAGCCCCTGTCAGTTGCTCAGGTGATGCTGGTTACACTGTTAGGGGGCAGGGACATGCAGGTGGGTGTGGCTCATCCCTTACAGGGATGCTTGGCTTCCACAAGTCCCTCTGAAACACAAAACAAGGGTGGCTTGTTCCCTATGTGTCCCCAGCCTGCTTGTTGTTTTCACTTCCTGATCTCCTGTCCAGTGGACCTCAGGGCCTGTGATACATGGACAGAAACACTTCTTGGTCACATCTGCAAACACCTAAGCTAGATCCTTGCAGGAAATCTGTAATCTCTTTGTGGTTCTGTGTCTGTGCTTGAACCCTAAAGAATTCACGTGGAAATAAAATTCCATGAGTTGAAGAGCAATACTGGCAAATACGAATAAAGAAAAGAAATAGAGTCTGAGGGTGATGAGAGAGTGGTGGTGAGCATGTCTGGAGCTTTAGGTGCTTAGGCTTCAATTCTTCTAATGACATCGACTTTGTCTCCCTGTGGTTTTGGGTCTTCCCCAATTCCCTGTCTTGAGATGGTCTCTAAATATTTTTGCACACTAGCTTTAATTCACTATTATTATGCCGGTGTGGTAATGTGTTGAGGAGGGGAGAACAGCTGTATGTGTATTTCATATTAATCTTCCCTTTTATGGGTCTGGGTAAAGGCCGTATGTGGATTTCTGATGAAACCTCCTTTTAGGGGTGTCTGGAGAACAGTCAATGTGTATTTCTAAATAATTCTTCCTTTAGGCGTATCTGGAAAAAAGCTCTTTGTCTATTTCTGACTAGCCTTTTTTCTACAGATTGGAGTGACTCTATTTGGACTGTCACCTTGAGAACCTAGCAATTTATGAAGGTAAAGTCCCTAGGACTGTGGTGTGTGCAGTCCCAGGAGCTCTCACTTCATATACTGCACACCTGTCCTCTGGACATAAACATAATAATAAACATGGAAATGTTCTCTCCAGGTTGTAGCCTCTGCTGCTTCAATTAAATGGGTCTCATGTGAATTGGGTATTTCTGTCTCCTGATTTTTGCATTAGAGATGTTTCTACAATATCAGGTCCATGAAATGTCCAAGAAACGTCTTTGACATTCAATTTGCCTATATTTCTTCTTTTAGTCAGTATGGGATGAGGATTTTTAACTGTACATTTCAGTAGAAACAAGAAATTCCCTCAGAGGTAATCCTTGACCTGCTACCACAATCGGGAATCGAATATTACTATGTGTATGTCAAGCACACTATTACAGATATTTGAGATATTTCATTCTTCCCCTTTATTTGTTCATGAGTCAATGTGTTGACTCATCAGTCATAACTACTATATTATTGCAATGGCATGTTATATAAATGAGTTTTACAGAATTGATCTGCTGTTGATGATGAATAAACCAATTTATTATGCAGAGTTCTATGAGAAAACCAAGGAGGAGAAGTTTGAAGGGTCCAACTAGACCAGTAGCAAGAGTTGTTAGCCATGGGTTCCAATCAAACAAAGTTTGAAACCAGGATTTGTTATTTTGTCTTTCTTTTTGTCTTCTGTCTAAATTTTCTCAAACCTCTTGGAGGGTGTTTTTAATGACTCCTGATTTGCTGGCATAAAAACAGCATGATTCTCCTAGTGCTACACAAAGCCCTCCTTGGGACAGGAACAATAAATCTAGACCTCTGAGATTTTGGAGCACCAGTTCCGCTAAGGATGCGACCTGGTCTTGTAGTTGATCCATGGAAAATTTGAGGTTTCCTATGTCTGCATTCACTTATTGAGCCAGGATGGATAGATCTAGTTCACCACAGACTAGAGCTGTTGTGCTGAGAGTGGCAGTTCCAGCCAAACTAAGGCCTATTAAGGCAGGTACTAGCAAAGTGTGTTTTCCACGAGTGGCCGGAGAATGGGTGGATTCAGCAAAAGTGTTCCCTAGGGAAGGACATGGATGGCAAAACATAAGGCAAGTTCATAGCTTAACTTTTCAGTAGTAATATATTTGGTAAGTTCTATAGAGCATGCTAACGTAGTATTGGTAGGAGCCATATAAGCCATGGAATCTGAGATGGTTAGGGTGAGAGATAGATTACAAATATTAGAAGAAAGAGACACAGTTAAATTGAAGCTTGAAGTTAAAACACAAGATGTAGTACCAGTTATGTCTCGTATTGTGATGTGAATCACCTCTGGAGGGCATTTACTATTGTTACTAATAATGGATTCCTCAACCCAAGGACTACAAAATGAGGAAGTTTTGATTTTAAGCAAAACCAGCAATGTGAAGCCAATTGAGGCAGAGTAACATTAAGCGGTCAATGCATGTTTGTTAACACTGGGAAAAGACTAGGAGTTGTTGAGCTGTTTTGGGTATTGCATAGGTGAGCCTAGGGTAATACTATTTTCTATGGGGGGAAGAGATTTGTGTTCACTGGACAAAGGGTCTCCTAGTTCTGCCAATAGTTCTATAGGCTGATTATGACTTTGTTTTTATTGACCATCTGCCAAAATCTTGGAGACCCTGTGGCACAGAGACCCATATTATCACAGCCTCTAGAAAAGGGTGCAATAAGGACCCAAGTGCTCCTTTACATTCCTTTATAACATTCCTTAGAGCTAATGGAGGGCACTTTCCCTATCTCCTATGCATTCCCAGCAGGCAGCCCCGGGGGATCTTTGACTTTTCTGTAGACAGTGCCCAATCATTTCCCACTCTGAGTGGTCACAAATCCTGTGATCTACATAACTTTTGTAACCACAAGTTGTGTGATTTGCATAACTTTTGCCTAAAGCATGATATCTTAGGCCTTGTAAACTCTCTTTACTCTAGACAAGCTAGGAGATAACTCTGATACCGGGCACCAGGATGTCTGGGTTTCTGAAAAGACAAAGTTGGCAAAGTTAATTTTTACCTAAAGTATGCATTTTTCCAAAACATAGCTTCTGCTTTCTCATCATTGTGTCAGGGGTTAGGAACAAGATTTTTAAAATGACTTCCTGCTCTTGGGCTGTCCTTTCATTTCCCACTCTTGCTCTTGGAAATATTCTTATGATATTTGGAAATAGGGTGAAGATCAGTCTCCTGTAACTACTTCCTGCTGAGATGGGCTGTAGAGATGTCCCTAGTTATTTATTTCCCAGGGCATGAACAGGAAATGGCAGGATCTTAACTGAAATCTATTTGGATCTATTAAAGCAATGAGTGAGAGCACAGGCAGAAATTATTAAGCAAACTATGATGAAAAAGGCTATTTCCCTGAAAACAATGCTGGAAATGTGAATGTAGTCCCATAAATTATATGTATGATTAGTTAAAGCCTCTAATTTATCAACGTAAGTTTAATTTTTTTTGTGAATTATCTATATCTATACTTTAACAAGGAAATTCAGCCTCTTTGACAAAGTCTGAAAAAGAAAAATTGAAGACTTTAGAGACATGTAGATAGGCTGTAGTTTAAATTTGAGAACTTAAAACAGGTAAAAATTGGCAAGAGGAAACGGTTTCTTTTGTTTTTATAATTGGTCTGATATACTTTCACAATGATTGATATGCCAGAGGGTAAAGCCCAGGTTATTTTGTTATTTTTCCTATGTTGGATTAGTAATCTTTGTGTCTGGAAGGAGATTTTAAAGTCATTAGTAATTTGACACTGAAAAGCAGTATAGCTGATCACAAACTTCTGTGAATGAAATTAATTTACCTGGTTTGCAGTTAGTTTGGGAGGGTACAAGGTAGATGTGGTTCCTGAAGCTTGTTTCTCACCTCACCCTAGAGAGATTGAATTGAGAACTTGAACAGTTTAAGTATTAAAGTGATTTTTAAAGCATAATGTTATAACACAAAATTACAGTAGTTATTGTGAAAGTTACTTATTTAGCCAAAGTGATAGTTCAAAGATTTCAAAAAGAAAAATGCCTCGCTTTTTTTGTAATAAAGACACTGGGAAAGGTGAGTGCTAACTGAATTTTGTCTCTTTCCCCCCCTATGTTTTCTAAGGGAGAAAATTCTTTTGAAGATTATTAACTAAGAAGCTCATGTTCTGGTCTTTGAGTAACACTTTGGCCTAGCATTAGTGTACTTGTATTAATATTGAGTGTTTATAGAACATTTTTTCATATTTTTAAACAAAGTTTTATATAGCATGTTTGATATGCTTATTTCATTTTTTTGACATACTTGAACCTTTTATGTTTGTCTATAGTTTCCTTCCTTTAAATAACTAGCCATTCTATTATAGAAAAAAAATGTGCCATACAATATTCTTTTCTATACAAAATTATTTCTCTTTCCTTTATATTTTTGCTTACCAAAAACATACCTTTATAGCAACAACTTTTTTTAACATTTGTTATTGTTTTGTTTCTTTCTTTACCTTTTTATAGATAGTTGTTTTACATTTGTTGTTTGAATTAATCTTTAATAACCTTTGATTAAGATATTGCTATATGATTCCAATATAGATGACCTGGACCAAATGACTGACACTTGTGTTAATGTAAGACATTAATTTGGGTTCCAGTGCCCTAATATTCACCTGAGGTTTGTTGGGGTGATGGTGAGCCCGTGCCAGGCACTTTAGAAGATTCCCAGGCCTCCTTAGTGGCTACCATTTCTGAGCCAGGTGTTCTCTTCCCTCTTCAGAAGTACACCTACTTTCCAACAGCTCTTTGGCCTGTACGGTGGGCAAACTCCAGGAGGTTTAGGCCTTTTTAGGGTAGCTATGCTTTCAGTGCCCCCACAGACAGTAACCATAAGCAATCGACACCACCATGTGTCTGATGGGCAGTTGGAATTTTGTCAGAAATGGTGACTACCAAATAGGGTGCTTTTTTGACCCTCTATTTCTGCTGCCCTCCATCTTGGCACTGTTTCTTTTCTTAAGGTTTTGGTTGGATAAAAACCTTAAGAGTTATTTACATAGGTTATACATATGAAACTTTTAAACTATTTGTCTGTAACAGTCTGATATAAAGCCCTTTATAGTGAACAGACCACATGGATGTGTAATGATTTGTCCCTACTTACTTATAATTATGAACAGACAAAATTGTTAAAAATCCTTATACATTACTAAATTGTTGTCTTAGTTGTAAAGTGTGGACAATTAGGACAGTGATCAGTTGCCATCCTCATTGTGCTCACACAGAGTACCCAGTATTTTATTCAACTGGCAGAAGATGTACTAAGCTTAGTAAAGGTGAATTAACCAGGGAGAATGGCCAGTTCCCACACCTTATCATGTCACACAGGGTGTTTAACATTTAAAGCTTTGCCTTTCTCATAAAAGGGTGCTAGTTAGGCACAGCAGGTGATTTAAAATTTTGTCAATAAAATACAATTTTAGTGAGCCTGATATAACAGACAGTGGTGTTATTTAGCACTAATGTGTTAACACAAGGTAAGGTTGAAAAGAAAATAGAGCATTTGCATCTTTGGTTTGAAAAACAGATTAAAATTATAATTGACCTTTTTTGTAGTTAGTTAACAGAATTAATTTACATGATCCCTTTACTTTCCTTTGGGAAGCAGGTTTATATAGTCCCAGTTTAGATATAACTTGAGAGAGATTTATTATAAAAAAGACAAACAAGCAGGAACCTCAATATATTTTTGTCATGGCCACCCCCCTGAGGAGAGACCTGTTAAGCCATGTGGAAACCTGAATGGACTACCCAAGTACATGTGGGGATGATGAATTGCTGCAGCTAGTAGGGTTGCTGCTAGGGGGATATCAAGCAGTGGGGTAAGGGGGCGAGAAGGTTTCAACACAGTTCACAGAGGATCACCAGTTAGGAAATAAAGAAGGAAGAGAGGGAGAGAGAGATAAAATATCAGCCTCCAGAAAATGTTAGGGTCCGGATAGAGTGAGGGTGGATGGAGAGGACATATTTTTGACACCCTATGTTGTCAAAAATTAGTAAAGACAAATCAAAACTGAAATCAGAGGCTGAAATGGGTCTCTTCATCCAACGTTTTGACTTAATGAATAGTTCCCAAGAGGCAGCCTCAGCAGGCCATGACTCCCTTAAACAGAATTATGGCCACAAACAGAACAGATTCTTACCTCCTAGGAGAGTACAGATGGACACAGGTTCTTTTGAGGTGATGGGAAGCCAGTGGTGGTTCCAACTCCCTCTGAGCCAGATGAGAGGTTCTGGGCCCTGGAATGTCTCAGGGGGTATATCTCCTGTAACTTCTTCACCAAGTCAGGGAGAGCTGGAGCAAAGTCATCTCCCGAGGTTGGCAAATCTCTCTGGGGCCTCCAAATGTTATATCTAGACTGTGAGAAAGGAGTCACCAACATGCAGAGAGTCGACTTTGTGTCCTTTTTTAGCTGGTGGTTGGGAGCAGGCTAGTGTCATAAAGAACTCTTGACCTCAAACAGAGTAATAAAGGGGTTTATAAGGCAAAAATCGTGAAAGTTGTACAATTATAATTACATTTCTTGGCAGAACATTGGGTTTTGGCTGCACAAGGGTTAAGATATGGAACTTGGGATTAAGGAGTTTCCAAGCACCAAGGGGAACAAGAATGTGCTTCTGATTAAGGAAAGGTTACAACATTTGATTATGGGAAGGTAACAGCAGTTACATGCAGGGGTCATCTCTGGGTTAAGAAGAAGGATTTGTTACAAAATGGAGTTATTTATGTCAAGCATACTATCACAGATATTCCATTTGAACATTGTTTTGTGTCCTGAAACATTCCTGAATTGGTTTATCAGGTCACTTGGAGTATCTTCCAGAATTTTCTTCCTGCTTGCTCATTTGAATACCTGTTTTCTTCTATCCCTTTTCTGATAACTTTTGCTGGGCTTTCCAATACCATGTTAAATCACAGTGGTGTTTTTGGATATTCTTGTGCTGTACAATTCTGAGGGGGAGTGTTTTCAATATGAGGTTGGTAGTGGGCTTATCATATCTGGCTCTTCTTATTTTGAGGTATGTTCCTTCAATGGCTTGTTCTTTAAGGGCTTTGTTATAAAAAGTGTTATCAAAAGTATGTCTACATTTATTGATTGTGTGGTTTTTGATTTTAATTCTGATTATGTGATGTACTACTTTTAATAATTTGTGGGTATTGAGCCATTCTTGAATCCCTGGAATAAAACTCCCCTGGTCATGATAAATTTTTTTTTATGTGCTGTTGAATTGATTTACTAGTTTTTTTGAGGAGCTTTCATCTACATTCATCTGGAATATTGACCTGTAGATTTTGTTTTTTTGTGTGTGTGCCATTGTCCAATGTTGTTATTAGTTTAACAGTATGTTGTATTTCATCAATATATTTTCTAAGGTCAAAAAATATTGGCTTCATGAATTTGGGTGTTTCATTGTTGGGTGAAAATATATTTACGATAATTAAATCATTTTGTTTTATTGCACCTTTCATCATTATGTAATGCCTTTATTTTATTGTTGGTTTAAAGTCTCCTGCTCATTTTTGTTTTCTGTTTTCATTATATATATGTTTGCATCCAATAGCTTTGAGTATGTAACAATTTTTGACCAGTAGATGGGTCTCCTGTATCTCTTATAGGCAACAGAAGTTTGGATATCTATTGAAATTTATATATTATCTTTAATGCAGTTTACCGGTTTTTCCTTTTTTATCTTGTAAGTGACACACTTAACCCATTAGCATTCAGAGTTAATATTGATATGTGAAGTTTTATTCCTGCCACCGTTTTGTTAGCTAGTTGCCTTGGGATTTCAAATGTATAGGTGCTTTATAGAATCTACAAGCTTTGTACTAATATGACCTTTTATTATGGCAAGTATCATCATTTCATTTCCTTGATTAGGAAAACTTAGAACAACTCTTGTGGAACTTGTTTAGTGCTGACAAATTCCCTTAGGGTTTTTAAAAAAAAAATCTGTGAACAACTTTATTAGACTTTCAATATAAAGACCCTCAATCTCTTCTGATTTTTAGCGATGTCTGTAGTTAGTCTAATAAAATTTCATTTATAGGTGATTGGTGCTTCTCTCTTGCTGACCTAAGAATGTTTTCTTTCACCCTGGCTCTAGATTATCTGACAAATCTACGTGCTGATAAGATTCTTCCTGTGAAGTTTTGCAGAATTTTTGCAAGTTTCTTGGATCTGGATATCTAGCTCTTTCTCAAGGTCATAAAACTTTTAAAAAATTATATTCTCAAGTAGGTTCTCTGTGCTTCACTTTAACTACTTATCCTGTTGCAGTGTGTCTTATTTATAGATTCAGATGAATTATATTATTCCCTACTTCTCAAAGGTTTTGTTCATTTAAAAAATATATTTTTTTTCTTAATTTTCTTTTACTGTGTTAATTCAAAAGACTTTTCTTTGTTCTCTGAGATTAATTAATTAATCTACTTTGTCTAGTCTACTATTATAGCTTTCAACTGTGTTTATTTTTATTTTCTTGAGTAGGAGTCTCACTCTGTCGCCCAGACTGGAGTGCAGTGGCATGCTCCTGGCCACCACAGCCTTGCCCTGCTGGGCTCTGGTGACCCTTCCACCTTAGCCTTCCAAGTAGCCAGAACTACAGATGCGTGCTACCATGTCCAGTTAATTTTTGATTTAATGTAGAGATGAGGTCTCATCAAGTTGCCCGGCAGGTCTTGAAACCACGGGCTCAGGCAATCCACTCACCTCAGCCTCCCAAAGTGCTGGGATTACAGGCTTAGTCACCGAGCCCAGTCTCAACTGTGTTTTATATTTTCTTCAAGAATTATTTACTTCTATATATTTAATTGTGTCAATTTCTCTGTTCCCATCTAGAATTGTCTTATTAATTGCTTTGTTTTGGTTTTCAACCTTATCTTAATCATATTGAACTCCTTTAAAATCATTATTTGACTTCTTTATCCGATATTTCAATGAGTTTATTTTTATTCATTTTATTTTTATACATTTTATTTCTTTTTCCAGATTGGATATTATGTCCTCTTCAGGGACCCAGGACTGAGAGAATGTCTTCAGCTTTACCTGGTATCTTTCCTGTTTACCGATTATAGTCCTATACCTGCTTCAGTTCTTGAGCTTTGGAGAAACAAGGAACTCTACAGAGACCTACACTGAGCAGATTTCTTGTTGAAAAGTAAGTTTCAAGAGTAAACTTTTTCCACTTGTCTGAGTTCCGAGGCTTCACTCATTTCTCTGTTTTGAATGCTGTCATGGATACAGTTTGCTACCCTATCTTCCATATGATCTAAAGTGTCAGTTGCTGCTCCAATTAATTTTCATTTTCTGTTTGAATTTATGCTCACTGACTTTTCTATCCACAGTAACATATTCATGCATTATTTTGCCAGTGAATATATTTCCCCAGTATAATGTTATTTTTATATTTAGAGATTACATCAATAGGCACAGACTGCTAAAATTGAAGAAGTTTCTATGTAACCAACAGGGAGGAAGGTCCAAATCCTGACAAGAATCCTGCCCTTAACTTCAATCTGTACCTGCCTATTGGGCTGATTCTGATCAGTGGGTCCTGCGTACTGGCTGCATCTGACTGCAGCCCTATATCGCTGCAGGGAGGTTTGTGTCTGGGCCCACAATATTTCCTCACTGTGTTTCTTGCCCAGTAATACACGGTTATGATCAAGATCTCTTAAATTGTGATATCCCTAAACCATCTGACCCAGAAGAACAGTTTACCCTTGTCTGGAGTTGTTGGGTTGATGTAAATATGAATGTATTAGATTGGTGACATTGTTTAAACACTTATTCCCTCAAAAACTCTTGCTGAAATTTGATTGCCTCTGTAACAATGCTGAAAAGCTGGGCATTTAGAGTTGATGGTGCCATGAGTATACTGCCATTATAAATAGGATTAACACTACTACTATAGGGTGATTCCTGCTCCCTTTGGGCTCTGTTTTCCCTTCCCCATTCTTCCATGGGATGCTTCAGCATGAAGGTCCTCACCAGATGCAAGTCTTGTATTTCCCCATTTCAGGATTGTGAGCCAATATGTTCTTGTTCAATATAAATTATGCCACAGCCAGGATCAGAGCCTGTGGCTGAGGCAGAATATAAACCTGTTGGGTGAGCCACAAGAAAACTTTGTGGCCTCTGGTGTTTACACACCTACAGCAAGTGGATAATCATGAGGACTGGGAGAAGAAAGCAGTCCCTTGTCTGCTGCTCAGGTGGTGTTGCTCTGCTGTTCACTTCATTGGGGGGCAGGACTGGGCAGGTGAGTGTGGTTCATTCCCTAGAGTGATGCCAGGCTTTCAAAGGCCCCTCCTCACCAAGAAGGCAGAGGGACTTGTCCATCAGTGTCTCCAGCTTGCTGATCATGTTCCCTTTCTGTTCTCCTGCCCAATGGACATGAACCTCCAGGCATGTGACCAGTGTCAGAGGCCTTTTTAGTCACACCTTCAATTACATAAGCCAAAGAACCCTGTAGGAAATCCCTGATCTCTTTGTAGTTCTGTGTCTCTGGTTGAATCTTAAGGTATTCACACAGAAATACCCAAATTTCATGATCAGGAGATGTCCCGAAGGACAGAGAAAAGGAGTTTGAAAGTAGTGAGAGAGGGGTGCTGAGTATGTCTGGAGGCTGTAGGTGCCAGAGATTTTAGCTCCTCTAGTTACCTCGATTTTGTCCCTTCTGTTTTTTGGCTCTTCCCCAAATGCCTGAGTCCTAGTATTTTGAACACAGAGATCACACCTTTCTTTCTCCGGTATCAGGAAAAGCAAGAACAAGTTAAAAAAATAGATTACAGCAAAAGGGACTGAAGATCTCGGGTGAGTCTGATTTATGTATTTTGTGTCAGGAGAAGGATATGATGGAAAGAAACTCTTTTAAGTTTAGTATGACCCTCACCCTGCCTATGCGCTTTCTTGACTTTCATCAGAGTCTCTAATGACTATTTTTACTGTTTGCTTTATTTATTTTCTATTTTTTATTTTTTTGAAATTTTGTAAATTTATTTATTTTTAAATTATTATTTTTTGTTATTATAAAGGGGCAGAATTCAGGGTTAGGTATACAAACGTTGATTATGCAGCTACCCTTGTTGATGAGGTATGCCCGTTCCTCCCCTAGTAGTTTCCTTCAACTGCCAATCCCATCTCCTCTCCCTTAATGACTATTCTAATCAGGGAGTTACTTTGAGATTCCTTCTGAGAATCTGATTGGAAAGCATTCCCAGGTGTTTAGTTCTTTGGGTTTCCTTAGGACTCTGATCCAGGTGAGTTGGATAAGGACTTGGTGTTGATGAACCTGACAATCTGCATTATTTTTTCCACTGAGAATATGTCCTCATAGTATAATATTATTTTTATCTTTAGAGATGACACCAATAGGCACAGACTCCTAAAACTAGAAGGGTTTCCTGGTAGCTGACAGGGAGGAAGTTCGAACCCAGACACAAAAACAGCCCTTAACCTTAATCTTGGCCTGCCTCTTAAGTTGATTCTGATCAGTGAGTCCTGTCTGCCCCCTGCATCTGACTTCGTCCCTGCATCCATGCAGGGAGGTTTGTGTCTAAGCTCAAAATGAACGTTTCCTCACTGTGACTCTTACACAATAATACACAGTCATATCCTCAGTTCTTAGACTGTGCATTTGCAAATAGCATGTTCTTGTTGTTGTCTCTAGAAATAGAGAACCCGTCCTTCACAAAGTCTATGCAGTATTTCTGACTTCCACCATACCATATAATTGCCACCCACTCCGTGACCACTTCTGGGTCTGGCAGACACAGTTCATTCCATAGGTACTGAAGGTGAATCCAGAGTCTGAAAAGGAGAATCTCAGGGACACTTCCTCAGGCTGGTCCAAGCCTCCCCAGACTCCTCCAGCTGCATCTCACACCGGACACCTGCAAACACAGAGATAACCTAGTTCGAACTGCTACACATATCCATTGCTTTCCTCATTCACAAACTTGTCTCTCTATTCTCCATGAATCACCTTTTAACAGCAACAGGGAGAACCCAGTGGAACCCAGAATCCGTGGTGAGTCATCTGTGTTTCATTCCAATCCTCTTTTGGGATCGCCTGGGTATCCCAGGACTGGGCTCCTTTCCCAGAGCTGCATGGACAGGGCTGGGCTGATTTTAATCAGCAGAGGGATGGCCCTATTTGCACATCTCCTGCTATATAGCAAGCCGTGGGGGGAGTGTGTTGGGAAAGGGCAATGCCCACACCTGATGAGAGTGTCCTGGTGGAGTTTGGTGACATTGATAGGATTTTGGAAAATGTGTTTTCATTTTACTATAATTATGTGCTGGGATTTGATAATTGCAATACTACTATTTTGTTTATTTTTGTGTATTTTTAAAATATGGGCGTAAGGCGTAATTCTGGGTTTGGGCTACTGTTGAACACATCACTCAAATGGTAAACATAGCATGCAATAGGCAGATTCTAACTCTTTTGTTCCCTGTCTCTCCCATGTTGTAGTTTCCAGTGTCTATTATTTTCCCTTTTAAGTTCTTGTAGTCATGGTTTTGCTCCCACTTATGAGTGAAAATATGCTACATTTGGTGATCCTTTTCTGAGTTAATTCACTTAGGATATTTTATTCCAGCTGCTCCCATGTTTTGTCAAAATACAAGATTAAATTCTTTTTATGACTGCATAGTATTCATTGGTGTATATGCAAACCATTTTAAAAATTCATTTCACCATTAGTGGGAACTTAGGTCAATTCCATAACTTTGTTGTTGTTTATAGTGCTGTGATAAACTTATGAATGCAAGTATATTTGTCATAGAATATCTCCGGTCCTTTTGGTAAATACTCAGTCATAAAATTGCTGACTTGATTGGTGGTTCGATTTTTAGTTAGTTGGGAAATTTCTAAATGACTTCATTCAAGAGGTAAACTTATATACATTCTCACCTCCAGTGTATATGAGCTCCATTTTTTCACAAATTTGCAGGCATCAGGTTTGTTTGTTTTTTACTTTTTAAAGTGATAACCATTCTGTTTGCTATGAGATAGTACCTCATTATGGAATTAATTTCCATTTAACTGGTGATTATTGACATTGAGCATCCTTTCACATGTGTTTGGAATGATGGAATTTCTTCTTTTGGGAAGTATCTGTTATGTTCTTTGCCTAATTTAGTGTGTTCTTGTTTTTCCTGCTGAATTAATTTTCTTATAGATTATGTCATTAATTCATCCTATAGCTACAGTTTGAAATATTTCTTCCCATTTGATAGGTAGCCTATTTACTTTGAGGAGAGTATAACAGCATTATACATAAGCTCTCTAACAAGAGGTCATCACTGGTGTATATTCTGTTCTCTGATGTTAGTGCCATTATCCTCTCTGGGAAGTAGAGATGACTTCTGTGAGCACTTCCCTTTGTGTGCACAGGAACTTAGGCGCTGCCCTGACTGGTCACACTGGTGACATGGAGCAGGATAATGACCCTAGTCCTGTGTTCTCAGTCTTTCATTAACCAATTTAGAATTATCTTTTTATAAAAGGTCTTATACTCCAATTATGGCATGAGCAAACTCTTCAATGAAAGGTACTGCAATCTAGGTATTAAATTTTAAGTAAATTTAATAATAAACAATAAATCTTCATGAATGTAGATAATAGCTGTTTCATTATTTGTTTGATAAGTCAGGTGAGCAGAACAAAACTGCATCCTCTTATTAGTCCCTGGACAAGTGTGCTAGCCTTCTGTAGGAGATACAGTGGAAGAAGCAGGCCAAAAATTCAAAACTACACGAATCAATAACTAATTAGATGGTCTTTTTTGTTTAAATGGAGGACAACAACGGAAAGCCTGCTGACGCACAACCAGTGTGGAGATGTGGGAGTTCTCACAACATTGTACTGGAGTGAGTAGTGAGTGAGAAGCTCCTGGGAAGCCATTACACAATGACAGACTCATGTAATCTACCTCAAGGGAGAGCCTTGGAAAATCTGTGTCCCCAGAACACATAGATTTCCTGGCAGTGACCACGAAAGGGCATTATGGAAGCCCAGGCGAAGCCCTCTGACTACGGAAACCATGGCTGTAAAGAGTTTCCTCCAATCCACACCTTACCACCACATCTGTAGGGCTGCTGCAAAATGAAATTAAAAAAAAGTCTAAAGGATCCCATTCCTCTCAGATTTTTGTTTTTTGAGTTGGCGTCTCACTCCGTCTCCCAGACTGGAGCGCAGTGGCATGCTCCCGGTCACCGCAGCCTCGACCTGCTGGGCTCTGGTGATTCTTCCACCTCAGCCTTCCAAGTACCGGAACTACAGGCACGGGATACCACGCCCGGCTAATTTTTGATTTATTGTAGAGATGAGGTCTCGCCAAGTTGCCCGGGCGGGTCTTGAACCCGTGCGCTCAGGCAATCCACTCGCCTCAGCCTCCCAAAGTGCTGGGATTACAGGCTGAGCCACTGAGCCCAGCCTCAGATGTTGTTTAAGAAGTCTCTAGTAGACCCAGTCGACAGAAGAGACAAAAACAAGCAAGTATTTATCTTAGCATACAGGTTGTTTTGTCATCCTCTTTACAGTTTCTTATATCCTAATGAAATTTGTTTTTAATTTTTTCAAATAAATACAATCAATTATTTTATTATTTTATTTTAAATACATGGGGTACAATTCAGGGCTAGGTATACAAATGTTCCTTATGCAGCTACCCTTGTTGATGAGGTGTGCCACTCCCTCCCCTGACAGTTTCCCTCAGCTGCCAATCCCATTCACTAGTAGTTTTCCACTACTGCCAACCCCTTTCTTATATTATTATACTATTGTCCAAGGTTCTCTATTTCCAGAGACAAAATGCTATTATGTTTGTATATTTTTATAATAATTGTTACTTTGTAATAATTTTTATTATAATTGAAAGCATATGGTACTCTGTTCTTAGTTTCTGTGATAGATCACCGAGTATGTTAGACTCTAAATCCGTCCATGTTACTGAAAAGTCCATATGCTTGCCCTCCTTTATGACTGCATAATATTCCATTCTGTATATGTACCACATTTTTTTATCCAGTCCAGCTTCGATGGGCAGCATGATTGGTTCCGTGTTTTTGCTATTATGAATCGAACTGCAGCAAAAATGCATGTGCAGGTATCTTTTTTGTAGAATTATTTGCATTCCTCTTGGTATATTCCCAGTATGTTGATTACTGGGTAATACGGAAGGCCGGTTTCTAGTTCTTTCAGAATTCTCCACACTATCTTCGAAAGAGGTTGCACTAGTTTGCATTCCCAACAGCAGTGTAGAAGTGTTCTTTTCTCTCCGCATCCTTGCCAGCATCTGTTGTTGTCTGTTTTGTTAATGATGGCCATTCTTCCTGGGGTTAGGTAGTATCTCAATGTAGTTTTGATTTGCATTTCTCTGATGATTAGTAAGGCTGAGGACTTTTCTATGTGTCTGTTGTCTGCCTGTACATCCTCTTTTGAGAAGTGTCTATTCGTATTTTTTGCCCACATTTTAATGGGGTTGTTTCTTTCTTTTTGGTGCATTTGGGTTCCTTGTAGATCAATATTTTAGGCCTCTGTCAGGTGTAGTTGGCAAATATTGTTTCCCCTTCTGTAGGCTATCACCCTGCTCTCTTGATGGTTTTGTTTGCTTTGCAGAAGTTTGTCAGTTTGATAAGGTCCCACTTGTCTATCTTATTTCTTGTGATATGGGCACTTAGGGTTTTGATAAGAAATTGGTTGCTAGTTAAAATTTTCATAAAGGTATCTCCTGCATTTTCTAGGATTCTTATAGTTTGAGGTTTTACATTTAGGTCTTGGGTCTATTTAGAGTTAATTTTTGTGTATGGTGATAGGTACGAGTCCTGTTTCAATCTTTTGCAAGTGATCATCCAGCTTTCCCAACATTATTTACTGAATAGGCTACCCTCTTCCCATTGCTTGCTCTTGGAGGCTTTGTCAAGGATGAGGTGGTTGGGAGATTGATGCTTTGCTTCCCAAATCTCTATCCTGTTCCATTGCTGTATATGCCTATTCTTGAACCTATACCAGGCTGGTTTGATTACTGTAGGCTTATAGTAATATGTGAAGTCTGGAAGCGTGATACCTCCTGTTTTCTTTCTTTTGCTAAAGACTGATTTGCCAATTCATGGTCATTATGTTTCCATAAGAATTTTTGTATTGTCATTTCCAGATCTGAGAAGAATGCTGTTGGTAATTTAATAATGGGCATTGTGTTGAATCTATAGATTACCTTAGGTAGGCAGGACATCGTAACAATGTTGATTCTTCCTAACCATAGGTATGGAATATATTTTCAATTGTTTGTATCTTCTTGGATTTCTTTGAGCAATTTTTTGAAGTTCTAATTGTAAAGGTCTTTCACTTCTCGGGTTAGAAAGATGCTGAGGTATTTCTTTTTTTGTGGCCATTGTTAATGGGATTGAACTTTTTATTTGCTTCCCCACCTGCTTCTTTTTGGTGTATAAGAATGCAACTGTCTTTTGCACATTTATTTGTTATCCCAAGACATTGCCAAAGTCCTTTATCAGTGCAAGCAGGTTTTTGACAAATTCTCTTGGATTTTCGAGGTATAGGATCATATTGTCAGCAAAGAGGTTAATTTGCATTTTCTTTTCCTGTTTGAATACCCTTTATTTCCTTTTCTAATTGCCCTAGCTAGGACTTCCAACACAATACTGAACAAGAGGGGTGAGAGTGGCCAGCCTTGTCTTGTTCGAGTTTTCAGGAGAATTGTTTTCAGCTTCTGTCCATTTAGCAACATGTTAGCAATGGGTTTATTGTAGATGGTACTTACTATTTTGACGTTATGTTCCTTCTATACCTAGGGGGTTTTAGGGTTTTTATCAAGGAGGGATGCTGGATTTTACCAAAAGCTTTTTCAGCATCTAATGATATAATCATGTTGTTCTTGTTCTTACATCTATTGAAGTATTTAATTACATTTATGGTCTTGTGAAAGTTGAACCAGCCCTGCATTCTGTGGATAAAGCTGACTTGGTCATGATGGATGATTTTTGAGATGTGTTTTAAAATCCTATTTGTTAGAATCTTGTTGAGGATATTTGTATCTATGTTCATAAAGGGTATTGGCCTCTAATATTGTTGAGTCTTTACCAGGTTTGGGTATCAGTGTGATGTTAGCTTCATAAAATGATTTTTGGAGAATTGCCTGGAATACTTTCAGTGGGATTGGTATCAACTCCTTCTGGAGCAATTATGTCCAGGACTTTTTTGTAAATAGTTTTCTTAGGACAGAGTCAATTTCCTGGGTTGTTTAGTGTCTCAGTGTCTTCTTGTTTCAACCTGGGAGGTTGTGTGATATCTGAAAGTCCTCCATTTCATTTAGGTTCTCAAGTTTGTTTCCACATAGATGTACATGGTAATCTCTGATAATCTTATGTATTTCTTCTGGGTCTGTTGGGATTTGATCTTTTGCATTTTTGATTGTGTTTATTTGGACTTTGTCTTTCTCTTTCTTGGTCATTCTGGCTAGGGGTTCGTCAACCTTTTTAATTCTTTCAAAGAACCAACTTTTTGTTTTGCTGATGCTTCCTATGATATTTTTTCCCTTCTACATTCTGTTTTTGAGCTCTTATTTTGAGATTTGAATTCTTTTGCTAAACTTAGGGTTTTGGTGGTCTCTTTCTAGCTCCTTTAGGTGATTTGTTAGGCTCTCAACTGGTGATCTTCCCATTTTCTTGATGTGTGCTTGTAGAGATATAAATTTGCCTCTTAGAATTGTTTTCATGGCACCCCAGAGTTTTTGGTAAGATGTTTCTTCATTTTCATTTGTTTCCAGGAATCCTTCAATTTCTGCTTTGATTTCAGTATTGATCCAGTAGTTGTTCTGCATCATGCTGTTTAGTGTCCATGTCTTTGTGGGCTTTGGGAAAATTTGACTGGCATTGATTTTTTTCCCACTGTGGTCTGAGAAGGTTCATGGAAATATTTCAAACTTAGGGTAATTGTTTATGCTTGATTTATGGCCATGGATGTGATCAATCTTGCATTACATTCCATGTGGTGATGTGTAGAATGTTTATTCTGCGGTTGTTAGGTGGAATAATCTGTAGGTATCCATTAAGTCCATTTGGGCAAGTGTCAAATTTAGGTTCTGGATCTCCTTGTTGATTTTTTGCCTTGATGATCTATCTAGGGCTGTCAGTGGGGTATTCAAGTCCCTGGCTATAATAGTGTTAGAGTGAATATCTTTTTTTTTTTTAAGTTTAGTTAGTAGTTGCTTTATAAATGCTGGTGTTCCTTTTTTGTGTGCATACATGTTTAGGATGGATAGTTCTTGATGGGTTGAATCTTTTATCATTATGAAGAGTCTTTTTGTATCTTTTAAAATTTTTAATAGCTTAAATATTGTTTCATCTGATATTAAGACTGTGACTCTTGCCTTCTTTTGCAACCCATTTGCCTGGAAACTTGTTTTTTTTTAAAATTATTTGTTTATTTTTTATTATGAAGTTGTGGGGTACAGCTAAGGGTTAGGTACACAATTGCGTTTCATTCAGGCACCCTGTTGACATGGGGTGTTTCCCCATTCCAAGACAGATATTTGCTACTGTTAATCCCATCCCCCCATAGTTTCCCAGTACCATCAGTCATTTTCTTATAGTATTGCATTGGATGTTTACGGTTCATTATATGAGTGAGAACATGTGATACTCGGATCTTTGTTTCTGTGAGAGGTCACTCAGTATTATAGACTCTAGTTCCATCCAGATTGCTGCGAAATTCATGATTTTGTTCTTTTTTATGGCTGCATAGTATTCCATCGTGTATATGTACCACGTTTTTTTAATCCAGTTCTCTTTTGATGGGCAGCATGGTTGTTACCAGGTTCTTGCTATTGTGAACAACGCTGCGATAAACATGCGTGTGCAGGTATCTTTTTTATAGAGTGATTTGTGTTCTTCAGGATATATTCCCAGTAGGGGGATTGCAGGGTCATATGGGAGGTTGATATTTAGAGCTTTTAGGAATCGCCACACTGCTTTCCACAGAGGTTGCACTAGTTTACACGCCCACCAACAGTGTAGAAGTGTTCCCTTTTCACCACACCCTCTCCAGCAGCTGTTATTTTTTGACTTGTTGATAATTGCCATTCTGACTGGGGGTTAGGTGGTATCTCAGTGTGGTTTTGATTTGCATCTCCCTGATGATTAGTGAGGTTGAACATTTCTTCATGTGTTTGTTGGCTGCTTGGATGTCTTCCTTTGTGAAGTGTCTGTTCATATCTTTTGCCCTTTTTATAATGGGGTTGCTTGTTTTTTTTCTTTTCAGCACGTTTGAGTTCCTTGTAGATCCAGGATGTTAAGCCTTTGTCAGACCTGGTGATGGCAAATATTTTTTCCCAGTCTGTAGGCTGTCTCCATGCTCTCTTGATGGTTTCTTTGGCTTTGCAGAAGCTTGTCAGTTTAATAAGGCCCCACTTGTCTATCTTCTCTCTTATGAATTGTGGGTTTCGGGTTTTGTTCAGGAATTGGATGCCAGTTCCGATTTCCAGGAGGGTATTTCCTTCAGTTTCTAAGGTTCTTATGGTTTGAGGTTTTATATGTAGGTCTCTGATCCATTTGGAGTTAATTTTTGTGCATGGGGATAGATAGGGGTCCTGTTTCAATATTCTGCATGTGGTCAGCCAGTTTTCCCAGCACTATTTATTGAATAGGTTCTCCTCTCCCCAGTGGTAGGTGGTGGAGGCTTTGTTGAAGACATGTTGGTTGACAAATTGAGGTTTTGCTTCTGGAATCTCAATTCTATTCCATTGATCTATATGGCTGTTTCTATACCAATACCAAGCTGTTTTGATGATTGTAGCATTATAGTAAAGTTTGAAGTCTGATAATGTGATACCACCTGCTTTATTTTTTTTGCTGAGGATTGTTCTGGCTATTCTTGGATGTTTGTGTTTCCATATGAATTCCTGTGTTGTTTTTTCTAGGTCTGAGAAGAATGTTGCTGGTAATTTGATGGGTATTGCATTGAATTTGTAGATTGCCTTAGGTAAGATGGACATCTTCACAATGTTGGTTCTTCCTATCTATGAGCATGGGATATTTTTCCTCTTGTTTGTATCATCTTTGATTTCTTTGAGCAGTGTTTTGTAGTTTTCCTTGTAAAGGTCTTTCACGTCTCTGGTTAGGAAGATGCCAAGGTATTTCGTTTTTTTGTGGCTATTGTGAATGGAATTGTGTTTCTAATTTGGGTTTCTGTTGGTTTATTATTGGTGTAGAGAAATCCGATTGTCTTTTGTACATTTATTTTGTATCCTGAGACTTGGCCAAAGGCCTTTATCAGTGTAAGGAGTTTTTTGACAGATTCTCTTGGGTTTTCAAGGTACACCATCATATCATCTGCAAAGAGAGATAATTTGACTTCCTCTTTTCCTATTTGGATACCCCTGATGGCCATCTCTTCTCTGATTGCTCGAGCCAGGACTTCCAATACTATGTTGAACAGGAGGGGTGAGAGTGGGCATCCTTGTCTAGTTCCAGTTTTCAGGGAAAATGGTTCTAATTTTTGTCCATTTAGGAGTATGCTGGCTGTGGGTTTCTCGTAGATGGCTTTTACTATTTTGAGGTATGTTCCCCGTATGCCTAGATGTTCAAGGGTTTTTATCAAGAAGGGGTGCTGGATTTTATCAAAAGCTTTTTCTGCATCTAATGATATAATCATGTGGTTTTTGTTTTGACATCTGTTGATGTATTTAATTACATTTATGGTTTTACGAATGTTGAACCAGCCTTGCATCCTGGGAATGAAGCCTACTTGGTCATGATGGATGATTTTTGAGATGTATTGCTGAATCCGGTTTGCTCTGATCTTGTTGAGAATTTTAGCATCTATGTTCATCAGAGGTATTGGCCTGTAGTTCTCTTTCTTTGTTCGATCTTTACCTGGCTTGGGTATCAATGTGATGTTGGCTTCGTAAAATGATTTGGGGAATATTCCATCGTTTTCAATTACCTGGAATACCTTCAGTAGGACTGGTATCAGCTCCTCTTTAAATGTCTTGTAGAATTCTGCTGGAAAGGCATCTGGACCAGGGCTTTTTTTTGTCGGTAGTGTTCTTACGTAGTTGATTTCCTTGATTGTCATTGGTCTATTTAGGGTCTCAATTTCCTCTTGTTCCAACCTAGGTAGGTTGTGTGATGTCAGAAAGTCCTCCATTTCCTTAAGGTATTCAAGTTTGTTTCCATACAAGTGTACGTAGTAGTCTCTAATGATCTTTTGTATTTCTTCAGGGTCAGATGTGACTTCATCTTTTGTGTTTCTGATTGTGCTTATTTGGTTTTTTTCTCGTTTTTTCTTGGTCAGTCTAGCTAGGGGACCATCGATCATGTTTATTCTTTCGAAGAACCAGCTTTTTGTTTCATTGATTTTTTTTGTATTATCTTTTTGTCTTCTATGTCCTGGATTTGGGCTTTTATTTTGGTGATCTGGATTCTTCTGCTGAAATTAGGGTTTTTGTGGTCTTGTTTTTCCAGCTTCTTTAGGTGGCTTGTTAGGTTGTTAATTTGTGCTCCTTCCATTTTCCTCATGTGTTTTTGTAGGGATATAAATTCCCCTCTTAGTACAGCTTTTAAGGCGTCCCAGAGATTTTGTTAAGATGTTTCTTCATTTTCATTTGTTTCTAGTTATCTTTTGATCTCTGTTTTGATTTCATCATTGACCCAGGAGTTGTTTAGCATCATGCTGTGCTGTTTAGTGTCCATGTGTGGGTTTTGGGGGTACCTTTCTGGTGTCAATGTTTATTTTTATTCCACTGTGGTCCTAGAAGGTGCATGGTTGATTTTCAGTCCTTTTAAATTTGCTTATGCTTGATTTCTGTCCAATTATGTGGTTGAACTTAGAATATGTTCCATGCGGTGATGAGTAGAATGTGTATTCTGTGGTCTTTGGATGGAGTGTTCTGTAGGTATCAATTAAGTCTGTTTGGTCCAGAGTCTCATTGAAGTTCTGGATCTCTTTGCTGATTTTTTGTCCTGATGATTTATCTAGGGTTGTGAGTGGTGTATTAAAGTCCCCAGTTATGATGGTGTTAGAGTCAATGTCTTTCTTTAGTTTTCCTAGAAGTTGCTTTATGAATGTTGGTGCACCTATGTTGGGGGCATATATGTTTAGGATAGATATTTCTTGTTGATGGAGTGAAACTTTTCTCATTATGTAGTACCCCTCTGTATCTTTTTAAATTTTTGATAGCTTAAATGGTATTTTGTCTGATATTAGGATTGTGACTCCTCCTTTCTTTTGTGTTCCATTCGCCTGAAAATTTGTTCCCCATCCTCTTACTTTGAGTCTGTCTGAGTCCTTTCTAGTGAGATGGGTGTCTTGAAGGCAGTATATTGTTGCCTGGTGATATTTTATCCATTTTGCCATTCTATGTCTTTTCAGTGGTGCGTTTAGTCCATTCACATTCAGGCTAATTATTGAAATGTGAGAGTTCTTCCCCATCATGGAGTTCTTATTGAGTTGTTGTTCTTCCACTTGGTTTTTCTTTTTTTCTTTTTTTTTTTTTGTCTTTCTTTTGGTTTTGGGGTTGGTTCGTATGTATTTTATTCGTATATATTTTATTCGTATATATTATTCGTATATATTTTCCCTGTACTCTTGTAAAGAATGTTTTTCTTTTTTTTCTTTTCTTCTGTGTTTAGTACTTTCTTAAGTGTTTCATGTAGAGATGGTTTGGTGGCAGCATAAGTTCTTAGGGATTGGATATCTGGGAAAGATTTTAATTCTCCCTCACTGATGAAGCTTAGCTTGGCCGGGTAGGTTATTCTTGGTTGAAATTGTTTATCTTTTAGGATTTTGAAGATAGGGCTCCAAGCTCCTAGCCTGCAGGGTTTCTACAGATAAATCTGCTGCTATTCTGATTGGTCTTCCATGGTAGGTGATTTGGCCTTTTTCTTTTGCTGCCTTTAGGATTTTTTCTTTTGTGCCTACTTTATTTAGGCAAATTATTATGTGTCTAGGAGTTGGTCTTCTCATTTGTTGTCTTGCAGGGGTTCTCTGAATCTCTTGTGTTTGAATTTTTGCTTCACTGATTAGATAAGGAAAGTTTTTTTGAATGATCTCATGGAAAGTTTGTTCCAGTGTGGTCTCTGTTTCTCTTTCTGCCTCAGGGAGTCCGATTACTCTTAGTTTAGGTTAGGTTAGGCCTTTTGAGGTAGTCACTCATCTCTTGAAGGTTTTGTTCTGTCTTTTTGAGCTTATTTTCTGTGTTTTTAAGAGTTTGGGTTAGTTCTATATTTTCGTCCTCAAGCTCTGAGATTCTTTCTTCTGCTTGGGTAATTCTGCTTTCCATGCTTATCAGTTTGTTATTTATTTCATTCACAGTATTCTTTATTACTGTTATCTCAGATATCAGCTCCTTCCTAGTTTCTTCTTGTGTCTCCTCAATTGTTTTTAATCTCTCCATTATTGTCTTGATATCTACATTTGTAGTTTGAGACCCTTCATTCTGGGGGCTTTTCATTGTTTGCATTCCAAAGTCAGTTTTCTCAGTGTCTGCTCTCCCAGGTGTCTGGGAGAGACCCATACTCTTCTTTTGGTTTTTCTTCATTTCTGTAGATTTTTCTCCCTCTCCCGCTTTCCCTCCCCTTCTTCAATTCTGTTTTTGAGGGAAGGTGGGGTTGCTTTTATTTCTCTTCTGCAATGTCCTGTTCTTCCTTATGAAGGTCTTTTGCCTTTGTTCACTTTTCCCTCTGCTTTACAGTCTGTCTATTCAGCAGTATGTAGTCTTGGTCCCTAGATTTAAAAAGGGGGCGTATAAAAGAGGAAATAATGGAGGAAGGGGGAGTCAATGGGGAGTCAGAAAGAGAGAAGTGCGAGAGGGAAAACAGGTATACATACCAACTATCAGGTGAGAAAGAGACATACAGCCAGGAATAAGTGAAGAAAGACACATAAGAAAGATTCCCTAAAGAGTACTGATAGCTACACAGAGACAGGCCAATAAAATCAAGAAGCAGTGTAAGTCAGAGGATAAACAACAAACGTGATCTAAACCAACAGTTACAATGATAAAATCATAAGTCAAAAGAAGCGAAAGAGAGAAGAGTGAGAGGGAAAACAGATATACATACCAACTATCAGGTGAGAAAGAGACACAGGGCCAGGAAGAAGTGAAGAAAGACAGGTAAGAAAGATTCCCTAAAGAGTACTGATAGCTACACAGAGACAGGCCAATAAAATCGAGAAACAGTGTAAGTCAGAAGGTAAACAACAAATGTGATCTAAACCAACAGTTTCAATGATAAAATCATAAGTCAAAATAAGCGAACAGACTAAAGTCACTTCTCTGGTCTCTGATTCCGGCCTCTCCCTTTTGTTTTTTGTTGCAGTGTAGTGGTGGGGCTTTGTCTCCTGTTTCGTGCTGTTGCCTTAGGGACTGAGGTAAAGTTTGTTGATAGGTGGGCGGGGCAGTGGAAGTCTCTGCCTGGAGAATGGCAAGGTAGTTTAAGCAGATCTGTTTTTCTCTGCTTGTCTGGGTCCCCCATCTTGGGGTCTAGCGCTGAGTGCCTCAGCCAGGGTGGGCCCAGAGTTCCAGAGCTCCAAAGCTCCAATGGGCAGGTGGCGGTGGGTGGCGAGAGTGGCTCTGGGCCCCCAGAGGGTACTTCAGCCAGGAATGGGACCCGTGTCTCTGAGGGGCGGGCGCCCAGAGCCTCCCTGTGTGACCAGCGGCTTGGTGCTGGGTGCCGGTCTGGAGACAATGCAGCCGGGGAGGGAGTTGGAGGGGGCTGGGACCCAAGACGCCCACACACGCAGTGGAACAGCAGCAGGAGGGGGCCGCAATATCTGGCCTTAGGGAATGAGGAAAAATTTGTTGATAGGTGGGCGGGACAATGGAAGTCTCTGCCTGGAGAATGGCGAGGCAGTTTAAGCAGATCTGTTTTTCTCTGCTTGTCTGTGTCCCCCGGCTTGGGGTCTCGCTCTGAGTGCCTCAGCCGGGTGGGCCCGGAGTTTCAGAGCTCCAAAGCTCCAAAGGGCAGGCAGTGAGTGGAGAGAATGGCCCTGGGCCTACCACAGGGTACTTCAGCCAGGAATGGGACCCGTGTCTCTGAGGGGAAGGCACCCAGAACCTCCCTGTGTGACCAGCGGCTTGGTGCCGGGTGCCGGGCTGAAGACAATGCAACTGGGGAGGGAGCTGGAGGGGGCTGGGACCCAAGACACCCACGCACGCAGTAGAACAGCAGCAGTAGGGGGCTGCAATATCTGGCCCTGCGTGGGACCGAAGTTCCCCAGGCCTGGCACCAGCATGGTTGGTGGTGGGCTGGGGGATGGGGGAAGAGAAGTAATAGTCTTTTTGGGAACTCACATTCAGAGAATCTCACCAGTTCACCTATGCCATCACCATCTTGTTCCGGAAACTCGTTTTTTATCCTTTAACTTTGAGTCTGTGTGCATCCCATGTAGGCAGATGAAGTCTGAATGTAGCAAAACATTGGGTCATAGATTCTTATCCAGTTTGCCATTCTCTGTCTTTTCAGTGGGGCATTTAGTCCATTCACATTCAGGTTGATTATTGAAATGTGATTGTTTCTCCCTGTCATGTGATTCTTTTACAGTTTTTTTCTTTGTTTGCTTGTTTTCTTTTGGTTTTGGTGTTGATATATGTGTGTGTTTTCAAGTTTCTCATTGCTCAGTATACTCGTCTGATCCTGTGCTCTGCTGTTCTCTTGGGAAGTGTTTGCTCATTCTTTTTCTGTCTTCTGTACTTAATACCTATTTAAGTGTCTCTGGTAGAGCTGGTCTGGAAGGTTGCATATTCACTGAGGGATTGGATATCTGGGAAGAATTTAAACTCTCCATCACTGAGGATGCTGAGCTTGGCTGGGAAAGACATTCTTGATTGAAATTGTTTATCCTTGAGGACTTTGAATATTGGTCTCCAGTTATTTCTTACTTGTAGTGTTTCTGCCAATAGGTCTGCTGCTATTATGATTGGTTTTCTCCAGCAGGTAGTCTGACCTTTCGCTCTTGCTGTCTTTAGGATTTTTTCTTTTGTGACTACCTTGTGTAGGAGAATTACTATGTGTCTAGGAGTTGCTCTTCTCATTTGATGTCTTATGAGGATTCACTTTATCTCTTTTGTTTGGGGGGGTCACATCACTTGTGAAATGGGAAAGGTTTTCTTGGATTGCCTCTTGGACTACTTGCTCCAAGGGGTTCTCCATTTACCTTTCTTCTTCTGGAATATAAATCAGGCATAGTTTCAGCCTATTGATATAATTGCATATCTCTTCTAGGCTTTGTTCTTTCTTTCTGAGTTTTCTTTCTATGTTTTTTACAGAATGGTTTAATTACATGTTCTGTTCTTCAAGTTACGAGATTCTTTATTTGGCCAGATTCATTCTGCTCTCCATGCTTATTATCTCATTATTTATTTCCTGGATGATTTTTTTTTTGTTGCCAAAATCTCTGTTACAATTTCTTTCATTGTTTCATCTTGTCTTTCTTGAGTCTTATTCATTCTTTCCATCCATTTCCTAATCCCTGTTGTATTATGGGGTCAGACTTCCCTGACTTCCATTGTAGGGGTCTTGGGTCTGATTTTTCAGGAGATTTCTCTTTGTTACACTTGAAATTATCTTTGATCTTCTTTTGGCTTTTCCTCATTTGTGACAGATCTCTTCCTTTTCTCTTTAGTTCCATTATTCATTCTCAATGGGAGAGGCTTTCCCGTCTGATGTTTGCTCAGCCCTCTATTCTTCCATGATTCAGGCTCTGAATTTGTTCTATTTTGAATTAGGACTGTGGGTGGGATATTTTTCTGTCTCTCTGTTCTCTTTGGAGTTATTTCTTGCCCTTTTCTGGCAGCACCCTTTGTCACATGGCTGGATCAGGGAACGCCATGGGGTGTCTGAGACTCAGCACTCATCAGAACTCTCTGAAGTTTATGCTTTCATGATATCCCCTCTGGGTCACAATCAAGCCTGAGCAGTTGATTCACCAATTACAGAGATTGGGTCTATTGCTCCGTGATGAGCAAGTCAGAGTATTTTTCTGACCTGCCTTCAAGATGGTGACAGGTTGCCTCTTTTGACCCCTCCAGTGGGACTCTGTTTCTGAGCTCCTTCCACAGCCACTGTAGCCAGTGTTTGACCAGCTGCTGAAGTCCTGAGGCAAAGCCTGGAGCTAGAAGTCTCTCCTGCAGCAGTGGTGAGGCGGAGCCTGCAGCCAGTAATCTCTCCTGCCACTTTTTCAAAGGAAAACTTTTGTCCATTAAAAAGTGGCTTCTGTGACTGGGAAGCACCAGGGATCAAGCAGAGAAGTGGAAGCACCAGCTGCTGCACCAAGAGGCCTTTTTTCACTTACTCAAAAGCCACCACTTAGTCCGTCTCTCCCAGAATTTTCTTTCCAGGAAGGGTTTTGTTGATTTTTAAAGTTGGCACTTGGCTTCTGCATACCAGGAATCACTAAGATCCAAGTAGAGTGACTGCGACACACCCCACTGCACCAGGAGAGCCACAGTTGCTGACTCCCTAGCCCTTACTCATTCAGCCATTCACAAGCCGACACACACTCGCCAACACACACATAAAATTTTCCATACACTCACTCACACTGGGACTCACACTGGGACTCACATTGTTTGAATGCCTTGGCCATGATCTTCCCACCCATTCCTGTTTTAAATTTTAATGATGTTCAATGCATCTGTGTTTGTTTATTGAATTATTTCTTATATCATCTCATTTTTTATTGCATAAAAGCTATACTTTTCTTGAAGTATATTTAAAATCATCAATTTTAAATTAATATTTTTCACATCAGAGCAGACATTTCATCAAAAACTATTTAAAATTTGTTTAATATGAAATTTCATGATAAAAGTGTGTGTCTAAACAATGAAATGCTACTGTTAACCAATTGGAATGGTTAAAATAGTCAACACTCATGATGCAAATTAAGAATCAAATTGTGGAGGAAAAGTAAGTATATGCATTGCTGGTGGGATGGGAAAGTTCATAAAATGGAAGCTATTTAACAAGTTTTGGTAGGCTAAAAATGTGCTCAAGTAGATTTTTTCCAAAATATTTACAAAAATGATTCAAAAATCTATGTTTTCACTGATATCTTCAAGAGAATTTTCATATCAGCTTTATTAACTGGATTTCTTTCCAACTCCCTGAATGGAAATCTAAAACGATGTGGCAGAGTAAGTGTTGTAGGTAAAATGTCCCATATAATTATGGTATATACACATTTCTACTATTTCGTTACTTCAATAGGTTAACCCCATATTCTAAAACAGGATTTGAATTCATAATCCTTGTCACTGCCTCAGGTCCAGGACACCTATTTTCCCTGTCAGGGTTTCTGACACTCTCAGGATGTGGGTTTCAAACTGTGTCTCTTACACTATAATATATGTCTGTGCCTTAAAGACTCAGACTTTTCAACTCCATGTAGGTTGTGTTCACAGATGTGTCACCAGTCATGGTGACACTTCCCTGGAACATCTGAACATAGTTTGTGGCACCATCTTCAATCTCAACACTTCCCATCCACTCAAGACCTTGTCCAGGCACCTGTCACATCCAGTACATATAGTAGCTGGTGAAGATGTATCCAGAAGACTTGCAGGAGACCTTCACTGAGGCCCCTGGGTTCCTCACCTCAGACTCAGACTTAAACAACTGGATCTCGTAGTGGGAACCTCTGGAGAGGAGACACAAGTGGATGAAATTCCCCTTGACTAGTCCTGGTACTCTCCTCAACCCTAAGACTGGGGATCTCCTAACTTGTAGCTGCTGCCACAAAGAAGATCCTCCAGGTCCAGCCCATGGTGAAAAGCTGTGTTCACATGGGCTTCTCTAGAGGTGGGATGTGATGTCAGATGATGCCATCAGGGCACAGAAGTATCAATATTTAACTCAGAAGACATCAGGTCATTTGCATATTCATGAGACAGGCAATTCATAGCCTAAGGTCCGACCCAGTTGAGAAAGAGTAGCTAGATGACACATGAACCATGTAACAGTCTTATGTCGACATCTATGTCCTAATCTTGCTTATGGATTTATGACCCCTGTTATTCCCTGAACTATGTGTATGCTGAGCTCCTTCACTGAAGAACACTTTCTCTCATATCACACAATTCACTAAGACCTACATTTTATTAGCACGGAGGCAATCCAAATCATCTAGTAACATCACTGTCCATGACCCTAGCCCGTGTCTACATCCCCATCCCGGTACCATTAACAGAAGCATAGTTGAGTGATCACTTGGAGGGAGTGACCACTTGTCCCATGTGAATGTCTCCGAAGTATCACTGGCAGCTATGACATCTCGGCATTCCTGAGACAGTTCTTTCAGCACATGTGTCCTGCTTTCCCAGGCTCCTCTTTAAACAAACAATCAAACAAACAAAAACTTAACTTGCTTTAAAGATTAGCCCTGTGATGCATGACTGGAGGGGAGTTTCTGATTCCATTGACCATATGAGTTCTATGTAACTTTGATGAAATGACACTTCCAAAATCGTATCAAGGAATTTATGTTTAGGACAAATCTTGGTTTTATTCTCGGTTGAAAATAATATAATTTAACACAGTACTTATATACTTGTCATTCATATCCATTGATATTCATCTTTATATGTTGGCTTCTGATCCACTTGCTATATGTACCTGACACATTCTGTGATCCACCAGTACTTTGTCAGGAAAGGTTACATAGCCCTGGAATATGAATATCTCATTATAGGGAACATACTGAAAACCACAATTCAGCACCAATTGATTAGATAAAGTCATCCTTATCTTTATGTACTCGTTATAAAGATATCTACACTCTAAGAAAACTGCATTTAAATAGAGTACTTATTGCCTTCAAGAGGGATGTAAATGTTCCCAGAAGAACATAATATTTAAAGCCACAAAAACAATTTGTTGAACTATTATTTAGATTGCTGTATAAAAAGGAAGAACCAGGCCCTTAGATTAGACCCCTCCCTAGCCTCAGGTGCACCTGCTCCAGAACTGGAGCCTATTTGAATGGATCATGTCATCCCTTGCAATTCTCCTGAAGCCCTGCAGGCAGATTCATTCAGGACTCACAGAGTATGTTCCTTTCAGGGTCTGTAGACCAGTATGAAGTGGTTGAGTACTGGCTCAGAATGTTCCTTCAGTGATATCCTACACTTCTCATATCATCTCCTGAAATAGAGGATTGGCCTTAGTAAAACTAATGAATTCTGCTGGGTGACACAAAAAAGAATTTTTTGAAACCACCACTGGTTCCATTTCCTGGATCTCCAGATGTTCTGAATCAGTGGAATTATAGTGGTCCCTGAAACTTTAGGGGGCTTCAGTGGAGCCTCATAACTTTGTAGGCTCTTCCAGTTGAATATTGCTTCTGCAAATATCTGCAAGGGCAGATGCCTGTATATCAAAATCCATTCCAGGTCTAGCATTCCAATCACACACACACACACACACACACACACACACAGGCTGATTTCAATTGAGTTCATGGGAAGCGCCCCCAAAATCTACTCTGGGCTTTATTATGTGACATTCTTTGTTGAGTAGACTTAAATAAAACAAATCACAAGTGGAGACTTGTGAAGCACATTCATGTTGAGTTCACCTGTTCTCACCTGAGAAACCTGCAGATGACACAGGAGAAATAAATATGAAATCAATGAGGGAGGATGTTGACCTTGATCACAAGCTGGTTGATATCAGAAGCTTCAAACTATTCTAGCGTCTTTGACATTATATCTCTCATATCCCTTGGGCTTTCCCAAGTTCTCTTCCTAAGATAGTTTGTGCATTGCTGCAAGTTCACTTATATCTAGATTAATAAAACTGGTAAGCTGGTAGTTATGGGGCATGTGAACATTACATAGGCTCAAAATTGAGTCTGAGTTATTTAGTGAAACTCTTCATCTGGGCTGTGAACTTTACAAAGTGTTTCCTGTGGTCATGCACCTTTTAGGTTTTTACTGTACTCCCCACCAGAATACATCATCTCCAGACTATTGCATTGAATTTTAACCCTATTAGGTACTTTTATGCATTTGCTTGGCAATGGAAGCCTGAGTGTTGGGGAGCTAAAATCAGGTAAATTTTCCTTTCTCCGTATAGTAAAAAGTCTGGAGAAATGATTTTCCTATAGATTTTGCTAGAGATTTCTCCTGGTATTTTTCATAGTCCACCCTAATTCAGAGCCATAGAGAATATACTTGTATTGTAACCTGGAAGTTTCTCAGGTGTGGGGACCACAATTGGGGGAAGTTTCACACCAATTGTTATTTATCCACTAGAAATTAACAGTAGTTATGACATATGAACAAACAACTAGTTTTTTTCACCTACAGGTTCTGTTCTAGATAAACAAGACTCACCTATAATTCTAGAAGTGCCTGCCTGTTAGTAAATATGTATGTGTCATGTTAGGGAGAAAACTTTTGTAATTCTTAACAAAAGAGCCTCACATTTATTAGTTTGAAGAAGGGATAAGTACACAATGGATAGAAGAAGCAGTTTCCCTAAAATAATCCCAAGAAGTATTGCCCTCTAGATACCCTCTATTGCCCTCAGACCGATCACTGTCCAATTATTGGTCTAGGTTTATGGAGGATTTAGTGGTGGAGAACAGAGTAAAATCTATCCCTTCTAAAGTGGGGCCTAGGATATGTCTTCATCCCTCTGAGCTTAATTCAATACAATGTTAAATTGATACTGTAGAAGTAAATTTAACTGCTACCATTGAAAATGTGGTATATTAATTGCCTTACACAAATTTTAAAAATAATTGTAAGCATCAATGATCTAAGAGAAGAATGCAAAAATAATGTGCGATTTTCTTAAATACAAAAAATTAAAATTGATTAAACACAATTCTATGTGCTGAAAATGTAATACTTGGACTGCAAAATTGTATAGAGGTTTAATAGAAGAATACATAAAGTGAAAGAAATACAAGCCAACGATAAACTAAATGAAAGACCATTTAATATGTTAAAATAAGAGAAGAAAAAACAAATAAAAGAGAATGAAGAATGAAGGGGGCTAATAACGAACTTGGGACTCCACAAAGTAAACCTATGTATATATTGCAGGTTTTATGTGAAAGGATGAAATGTAAGTTTGGGAAGGGAGGGAGAAAGAAGAAGAAGAAGGAGGAGGAGGAGGAAAGGGGAGGAAGGGAGGAAGAGAAAAGAAAACAAACATAAAGACTATTCAAAGACAAGGAGGACCACTCTCACCCATATTTTCATATTCATAAGCTATCATAAAGCCACCCACTCAGGATCATCTTAACAGAAAGTATCCAACATTGTTCTTCATCAGTCACCATGTGCTTAGTAAATTTTCCTTCCATTTTCCTACATGCTGTAGGATTTTGCGCCACAAAATGCCTTTCAGAACACTTTCACCAACACAGCTCTCAAACTTTAAAGATATCCAAAACTCAGTCGTGCTTTCTGCTCCTTTGTTGTTTCTATTGTTTCATTTATTTAAAATTATCTGGGGGCATCAGTGATGACAGGAGTGACCAACTTAAACATCCAATTTTCTGACCTCTGCCTGATTAAGCCAATCATAAGCTTGTTCACCCCAGTGTTATACAGCTGATGGGATCATCTGGATATTCACCTATAAAAGTAGGGTGGTATTAGAGGAGGCCTGGGTCAGCTGGTTTTTGGCACACAGTACACAGTTCTGTCCTGCAGTAGAGCCTGTGCCATCTGGAATTACACATGTACAGGGAGTGTCCACAAAAGATTGGATGCATGATAACACACTAGAGAATGATGAGGGGTTGGGTGCATTGATGGTCAATCTTTATTGAGTATCCTCCCAGCACTTGTCACTTGGAAAACCCTGGGGAAAAGTGAGCAGGACTCAGACCCTAGGTTGTTGTTGGGTTAAGGCTAGATTTAGTGGGAGTTTGGATAGTCGAAGACAAAAGTTATGCCTGTGGGTTTCTGAAGGACAATGGAAAACAGCAAGTGGTGGGGAGGGATCAGTGCTTCATCCATTGGTCCTCATCATTCATGAGAATTGTTCAAGGGGAAGCTGCGAGGCAAGTCTTAGCATACAGTCTCCAGACTGATTGTAGGGACCCAGGAAGGAAAATATACCAATAAGGCTTTGATGGATTTTTAACTTGGAGCTGTTTATCTCATCAAATTTATGTGTAAACATGAGTGATCAGCATATCATGGATTTCGGGAAGCATGCCTTTAAAAATTATTTTAAATATGTGGAGTAAAATTCAGGATTAGTTATACAAATCGTCGTTGTATAGGTGAAGTTTGGACCTGCCTTTGGCTCCCACTATGCCTGGTTTGAGATCAGGTAGTCTTATTGATGATGTATCCCACACTCTCTCCTTGGCAGTGTCCAGCTTTTTTCAATCCTTTTCTTATAGTCTTATAATAATTGTTCTGCATACACTTACAAGTAAAAACAAGTGGTACTCAGTTCTTTGCTTCTGTGACAGATCACTGAGTATTATAGACTCTTAATCCATCCAAGTTACTATGAATTTCAGAATTTTGTTCTCCTTTGCCACTGCCTAATATTCCATTGTGTATATATGCCACATTGTTAGATTCCAGTCTATTTTCGATGGGGAGCACGGTTGCTTTCATGTTTTTGCTATGGTGAATAATGCTGCAATAAACACGAGTGTACAGATGTCATCTGTAGAATGATTGAGACCCTCTGAGTTAAAGCACCAGCAAGTTGCTTTCTTGAGACATAGTGATTCTTGAAATAGTGTCTGATATCTTATAAAAAGTAGTGGCTATCTCCTCTTCATCTCAATGTGTGACCCTGAGGATGTGGCCTGATCTCTCTATGTTTCTGTATAGATTGGGGATTGTTATGACATTATATATAAAGTCCCTAATAGGAGGTCAGCACTGGTGTATATTCTTTTTACTAATATCAGTGCCACTACCCACCCTGGTAACCTGAGAGAACTTCTGTGAGCTCTACTGCTAGAGTGTACAAGAAACACAGGTCCTGCTGGTAGGTCACACCTGTGATAAGTGCTGGTTGATGATGCTCAAGCCTAGTGTGCTCACACCTAAACAGACAAATTCAAGTTCATTTGTGTTCAAAAGGCCCTTTCCACTATTTTCTCACATGAATAGAGCATTGAATATGGGCTATTACAACTTGGGTGTTCAATATTCATTCAGTAAATTAAATAGTAAGCAATTTACTCCACGAATATGCTCACAAGAGAGTCATCCAATTGAGTGAATCAGAGTAGCAAGACAAAATAGATCCTTTCATCAGAACGAGGACAAGTTGCCTTATCTTATTTGGACTACAAAAGGGAAGGGACAGCCTCAACATCCAGAACCAGGTGAGAAAACACACATCATCTAACATCATTGACCAGGTGGTTTCATGGGCTTCTGTTTGAGCAGATGCAGAAGTACTGTTTCATGCCTTAGGGGAATATTGAACTTGTTTCATAATTAATATGGACCCTCACTCACAGATGAGGAAATATAATAGGTGGGCACTCCGCTCACCAAGAGGGTCGCCACGCCCCAGGATGGCTCCCCCAGAGTCCCCACCTCAGAGACTTCCCCTTGGTGCCCCCCCAGTGAGGCCTCCACTTTCTTCAAGTAAGGCTCCCAGGCCCTCATCTGTGCGGATTTGTCCTGCCTCTGCTGTGGAGTCCACAAGTTTCCAAGTCATCAAATCTGAGGCTCTGATGGAGAATGTGCTGAGACCTTTGGAACAGGCATAGGAGGACTGCCGTCGCCACACAAAAAAGCAGGTATGTGATGACATCAGCCAACGCCTGGCACTGCTGAAGGAACAATGGACTGGAGGGAAGTTGTCAATGCCTGTAAAGAAGAGGATGGCTTTACTAGTGCAAGAACTTTCAAGTCACCGGTGGGATGCAGCAGATGACATTCACTGCTCACTCATGGTTGACCATTTGACTGAGGTCAGTCAAATGGATGGTGGGAGTTAAAAGATTAATTGTGGAAAAAAGGAGTCTGTTTTCAGAGGAGGAAGCCAATGAAATGAATTCTGTGGCTACAGATGAGAACCAGACCATACCAGGCTTTCATCAGACTCCATGATCCTGTGGGTTCCCCAGAGCCATCTGACATTATCTGCTTTGTGTGGGAGGCTTTTTCTCACCTGGTTCTTTCTTACCACCAGAGAGACCGTCCCATTGAACCTGAACCTGCTCTGTGGGTAAAGGTCCCACCTAGGCCACAGGAAAGTCACATGTTACCCATTAACATATGCATTTCAATAAAAATAACTCAGTGGTGGACATTGGTTGGGAGAAATGAGCCCTTCCTTTGTCAAAACTAGCCCTCAAAAAAACACAGATAGGTGGGCACACATTGTTGTAGATGTGAATGAGTTTCTAGGGCATGCTCATCTCAAGCAAATAAATAATCAATTTGGTGGAAAGGCAAATACCTTGTGATCTTTGTAGGTTTTATTAGCAACAAATTCATCAGCACAGTAGATTATGCTATAATGCTAGTGGAAAAGCCCTCCCAAATTGTTATAGAGACAAAAAAGCAGAGGTTAGGATTTAAACAATGTGTCCTTAAAAGTCATCAGAAATGAATAGGCCAAGATAAATCAGTTATCATGTCTAGAAGAAGAATTAAATGAAGCAGTAGATTTGATGTTGAGATTTTTTTAAATCAATATTTTTTATTATGATATTGTGGGGTACAGTTAAGGGTTAGGTATACAAATATGCTTCGTTCAGGCACCCTTGTTGATAAGAGGTGTCTCCCTATCCCCAGACAGATATTTACTACCGTTAATCCCATCTCCCTTCCCCTCCCCCCCAATAGTTTCCCACCACTGTCAGTCATTTTCTTATAGTATTATGTTGGATGTTCAAGGTTCACTATATGAGTGAGAACATGTGATAACAGATGTTTGTTTCTGTGAGAGATCACTCAGTACTATGGACTCTAGTTCCATCCAGGTTGCTGCAAAATTCATGATTTTGTTCTTTTTTATGGCTGCATAGTATTCCATCGTGTATATGTGCCACATTTTTTTAATCCAGTCCTCTTTTGATGGACAGCATGGTTGCTTCCAGGTTCTTGCTATTGTGAACAATGCTGAGATAAACATACGTGCGGAGGTATCTTTTTATAGAGTGATTTGAGTTCTTCCGGGTATATTCCCATTAGGGGGATTGAGGGGTCATATAGGAGGTCAGTATTTAGAGCTTTTAGGAATCGCCATACTGTTTTCCACAGAGATTGCACTAGTTTGCACTCCCACCAACAGTGTAGAAGTGTTCCCTTTCCGCCACACCCTATTTAAGGGAAGTTCCATCTGCCAGCTTATTTTCACCTCTGTAAAGTGTTTAGAAAAGAAGCTAAGAACAGATTGTGAACTCAGAGAAACTGGAGGCCAGATGTTTGTAGAGGATAGAGTGTCTGTGTTAAATAATTATAAAAGTTAGAAACAGTGTATTTTGAGTGACAGCTGTGCTCAGAAAAAAAATTGTCTTGCTTCAATTTTATGATGATGAATATGTAGATATTCATTGCCTTATTTTGCTGTTATTCTTTGGATTCACTACTTCAGCCATAAATATTGGGAGCAGGAATGAAAATAAACATTACTAGGAAATAATCAGAGAAGATGTGGGTAATGATTTGAATATAATTTAATTTACTAATTGAAAACTCTTGTCAGTGTCTCTCCACTTTATAGAATAAAAATGGTTGATGAAAAATTATTGTTATGCATATCAGGACAGGTGTACATGGGAACATTCGATGTAACTAGATTCAGGGAGGTGGAGAAATAATCTTTTGTGGTATTTCTGGTCCTTCAAAGATAATTTCAGAAGAATCTTCTCCTCCCCCTGGAAGTACATTTTTATATCTTTGTGTGACTCTTGGGGCTGAAGTCACCATGTCCACACATGATGGGTGTCAACTGGGGGATGAACTTGACACACTGAGTTTATTTTATTAAAATTAACTACCCAAGTAACTACCTGGATCCGTGTACTGTTGAATTATCCAAGCCTGGAACTCTCACATACAGGCTTCTGATATTGGTAAGTTGTAATTTTTCCATCAATTCAAGTCTCTCTCTCTCTCTCTCTCTCCTTCTTTCTCTCTTTCTTTTCACTCTCTGCTAAAATAACCTCACATAATAATCAGGAGGCATGAAGCTAAAAATGATTCTGAAATTATCCTTCTTTCCATGTGTGGTCTAAATTGACTTGTGGTAAAAGGTAGAGTGGACAGCAACATGGCTGAATACCCAGATTACCCTGACAACAGTTGCATCTTAGAATGGAATATTGTGTACATCCCATCAATTTATGAGACACTACCATTAGCACACTGACTTAGTAATACTTTTTGATGACATGTCTAAACAATAAAATGGTAGGCTATTAATCAGGAATTTGTATCACGTTATAAGCATTCCTGTAGGGTATATTCCTCTGCCTGATGTAAAATAGACAAAGGAGATGTTAATATATGTGTTTATTAGAGCTTTCCAGTTAAACAAATACCAGGGTAAAACCCAATTGCTTTCACAGTAGTGTATATCTTTGAGGTGTTTTGTAACAAAGGGTTTCCTTCATGTTCTAGAAATAGAATCAAAATGGGAATGTTAGAAACTATTGCAAGTTTCCTCCATCTCAGATTTTTGGATAACATTGAGGCAGGACATAGGATGTAGACTAGAATTTGAGCCTCAACAAATAAGAAGCCATGGGAAAAGGAGATAAGTCATAAGCCTACTACATTAATCAACTTCCAAGGGCGGGACACAAGGAGCATTCAGAACCGAATATAAATTTTTAAGCAGACTCCTAGGACAATATGTGACATGCCTTCCTGGGGCACAATTAGAAGACCATAACACTTACACCACATGTATGACACATGCACAAAAGGAACTTGCTTGAACTCCCTGTATCCTGTCCATGAAAAAGAACTAATTAAGAGCTAATGCACAGGGACTGAATCTCATACATACATTTAAAATTATGGGGTGGTGGGCATAGACAAACACAGTGATCTATAATGTTTCCCTTCCCTCAGTAGGTACCTGTAACCCCAGAAACGTTTGTCAAACTTATTTTTTTTGACGCTTTTCAAAAATAGAGGTTACTTTCCCATTGAAAATTATGTAAAAAGTCCTGAATTTGTTTAACTCACTGCTATTTAGCTACTCCAGCTCAAGCCCAGTCCATCTTCTTTAATTTGGTATGTACTGCTTTGGTCCTACTGCTAAAAACAACAAACAAGCAAACAAACCCAAAAGCAAAAATAACCCTACTCTTTGATTTAGCTTCCTTTGTCTTTGTGAGTGTTTAATCCACTTTTTTGTTCATGGCACCAAGAACCTGGTCACCACCTAGGATTATTCACTAACCCTGCAACAATATGAAGGAGGAAGACACTGATTCATCAGATAATCAAGACACACCTGTGACCTTATCCAGGATTATAGCATCATCTGAGCCCTAAGAATAAAAAACTCCCGAGACACTTAAGGGCATCATTATAAAAGTAATGGTTATCTCCTGATTTTAAATAATAAAGAATATGAAATGTGGAATTGTGCGTATTACTCAAATAATATGTGCCAGATTATTGTAAATGAATAATATTTATATTTTTCTATTAAGCAACTCTACCCGATTTAGACAACTCAGATACTAACTTTTTATTTTATTGTATTTTATTTTAAAATTGTGGGGTACAATTCAGGGTTTGGTATACAAATATTTATTGTGCAGGTCCCCTTGTTGATGAGGTGTACCCCACCTTCGCCAGGCAGTTTTTCACTACTGCCAATCCCACCTCTCTGCCCCCCCACTCCCCCAAGTTTCCCGATACTGTCAATCTTTTTCTTATAGTATTATGATTGCTGTTCAAGGTCAATTTATGAGTGAAAACATGTGATACTCAGTTCTTTGTTTTTATGAAATATCACTTAGTATTATAGACTCTACGTTCATCCAGTTTGCTGTGATGTTCATGATTTTGTTCTTTTTTATGGCTGTGTAATATTCCATTGTGTGTATGTACCACGTTTTTGTATCCAGTCCTCTCTCAATGGGCAGCATGGTTGGTTCCATGATCTTACTACTGTGAACAATGCTGCTATAAACATAAGTATGCAGGTATTTTTTTTTTAATAGAGTGATTTGAGTTCTTCTGGGTGTATTCCCAGTAGGAGGATTGCCGGGAGACATGGAAGGTCAAGTTTTAGAAGTTTTAGGACTCGCCACACTGATTTCCACAGAGGCTGTACTAGTTTCCACTCCCACCAACAGTATAGAAGAAATCCTTTTTGCCATATCCTATCCAGCATCTATTATTTTTTGAGTTATTGAAGATGACCATTCTGACTGGAGTTAGGTGGTATATCAGTGTAGTTTTAAGTTGCATTTCTTTGATGGCTAGTTAGGCTGAATATTTTTCATGTATCTGTAGGCTGTTCATTTGTCTTCCTTTGAGATCTGCCTATTCATCTCTTTTGCCCACTTTGTAATGGGGCTGTGTTTTTTCCCCCTTTCAGCATGTTTGAATTCCTTGTAGATCCTAAATGTTAGACCTTTGTCAGACATAGATTTGGCAAATATTTTTTCCCAGTCTGTGAGCTGTCTCCCTGCTCTCTTGATGGTTTCTTTGGCTTTGCAGAAGCTTGTTAGTTTGGTAAGGTCTCACTTGTTGATCTTAACTCTTATGGCACGGGTACTTGGAGCTTTGATCAAGAATTGGCTGTCGGTTCCAATTTCCAAAAGAGTGCTGCCTGCATTTTCTTAGGTTCTTATAGTTTGAGGTTTTACGTATAGGTCTCTGATCCATTTAGAGTTGATTTATGTGTATGGGGATACGTTGGGGTCCTGTTTCAATCTTCTGCATGTGTTCAGCCAGCTTTCCCAGCACCGTTTATTGAATAGGTTCTCCTCTCCCCAGTTGTTGGTTGTGGATGCTTTGTTGATGATGAGTTGGTTGAGAAATTGAGGTTTTGCTTCTGGAAACTCAATTCTATTCCATTTATCTACATGCCTGTTCTTGTACCAATACCAGTCTGTTTAGATTAATTTAGCTTTATAATAAAGTTTTAAGTCTGGGAATGTGGTACCCCCTGCTTTTTTTATTTTTTGCTGAGAATTGCTTTGGCTATTCATGGTCATTTGTGTTTACATATGAATTCCCGTATTATTGATCCTAGGTCTGAGAAGAATGTTGCTGGCAATTTGATGGGTATTGCGTTTGATCTGTAGATTGCCTGAGGTAGAATGGACATCTTAACAATATTGATTTCATATGGAATATTTTCCCACTTATTTGTGTCATCTTTGATTTCCTTGTGCAGTGTTTTGTAGTTTTCATTGTAAAGATCTTTCACACCTTTGGTTAGGAAGATGCTAAGGTATTTCATTTTTTTTGTGTGGCTAAAGTGAATGCAATTGTGCTTTTTCTTTGGGTTTCTGCTTGTTTATTGTCAGTGTATAGAAATGCAATTTTTTTTTTTGCACATTTATTTTATACCCTGAAACTTTGCTGAAGTCCTTTATCAGTGCAAAGAGGTTTTTGACAGATTCTCTGGGGTTTTCAAGATATAGAATCATGTCATCTGCAAAGAGGGATAACTTGTTTTCCTTTTTTCCTATCTGGATATCCCTGATCACCATCTCTTCTCTGATTGCTCTAGCTAGAACTCCCAAAACTATCTTGAACATGAAGGGTGAGAGTGGGCAGCCTTGTCTTCTTCCAGTTTTCAGGGGGATGTGGTTGCATTTTCTGTGTGTTTAGTAGTATGCTCGCTGTGGTTTTCTCATAGATGGCTCTTACTATTTTGAGATTGTCCCATCTATGCCTAGACGTTTGAGGGTTTTTACAAAGAAAGGGTGCTGGATTTTATCAAAAGCTTTTTCTGCATCTAAGGATATAATCATGCGATTTTTGTTTTGATGTCTGTTGATGTATTTAGTTACATTTATGGTCTTTTGAATGTTGAACCAGTCTTGCATCCCAGGAATGAAGCTTACTTGGTGTTGGTGGATGATTGTTGATATGTGTTGTTGAATCCAGTTTGCTAAGATCTTGTTGAGAATTTTAGCATCTATGTTCATCAAAGATCTTGGCCTATAGTTCTCTTTCGTTGTTGGATCTTTACCTGACTTGGGCATCAATGTGATGCTAGCTTCATAAAATGATTTGAGGAGTGTTCTATCTTTCTAAATCATCTGACGTACTTTCAATAGAATTGGTATCAGTTTTTCCTTGTATGTTTTGTAGAATTCAGCTGGAAAGTCATCTGATGCAGTGCTTTTTCTGTAGGTAGTTTTCTTATGATATATTCCATTTCCTGGACTGTTATTAGTCTATTTAGGATCTCAATTTCTTTTTGTTTCAAACTGGGAAGGTTGGGCGATATCAGAAAGACCTCCATTTCCTTTAGGTTCTCACGTTTGTTTCTATACAAGTGTACATAATAGTCTCTGATAATCTTTTGCATTTCTTCAGTGTCAGTTGTGAATTCATCTTCTGTGTTTCTGATTGAGTTTATTTGGGCTTTTTCTCTCTTTTCCTTGATCAGTATAGCTAGGGAGCCATCAATCTTGTTTATCCTATCAATGAACCAGTTTTTTTTTTCATTGATTGTTTTGTGTGATCTTTTTGACTTCTATGTCCTGGATTTGGCCTTTTATTTTGGTGATCTGGATTCTTCTGTTGAAGTTGGGGTTTTGGTTGTCTTGCTTTTCCAGCTTGCCTAGGTGACTTGTTAGGCTGTTAACTTGTGATCTTTCCATGTTCCTCATGTGTGTTTATAGAAATATGAATTCCCCTCTTACTACTGCTTTATGGCATCCCAGAGTTTTTGGTAAGATGTTTCTTCATTTTCATTTGTTTCCAGGTATCTTTTTATCTATGTTTTGATTTCCATGTTGACCCAGGAGTTGTTCAACATCATGTTGCTTAATATCCATGTCTTTGTGGGTTTGGGGGAACTTTGTTGGTATTGATATTTATTTTTTTTCCTATATGGTCAGAGAAGGTGCATGGCAAATTTTCAATCTAATGAAATTTGTTTATGCTTGATTTATGGCCAAGGACATTGTCAATCTTAGAGTACGTTCCATGTGGTGATGAGTAGATTGTATAATTTGTGCTCATTGGGTGGAGTGTTCTGTAGATATCAATTAAGTCAATTTTGTCAAGAATCATATTGAGGTTCTGTCTCCTTGCTGATCTTTTGTCTTTATGATCCATCTAGGGTTGTGAGTGGAGTATTAATGTCCTCAGTTGTGACAGTGTTAGAATCAATATCTTTTTAAATTTGCCTAGAAGCTGCCTTATTAAAGTTGGTGCTCCTATGTTGGGTGCATATTTGCCTAGGATGGATATTTCTAGTGGATGGAATTAATTTCTTATCATTATATCGTGATCTTCTGTATTTTTCAATTTTGATAACTTAAAGGTTATTTTGTATGAAATTAAGATCACAAGATCCTGCTTTCTTTTGTGTCCCATTTGCTTGAAATTTTGCTTCCCATTCTCTTACTTTGAGCCTGTGAGTGTTCTTTCTTGTGAGAAGAGTCTATTGGAGACAATATGTTGTTGACTCATGATATTTTATCCATTTTGCCATTCTATATCTTTTCCGTGTTGCATTTAGTCCATTTGCATTCAGGCTCATTATTGAAATGTTAGAGTTTATCCCTGTCATGAGGTTCTTATAGAGTTGTTGTTGTTCCTGTTTGTTCGTTGTCTTTCTTTTGATTTTTGGGTTGATTCATGTATGTTTTCAATCTTTGTCCTACACTCTTGTGAAGGATGTTGCAGTTCTTTTTTCCCTTTCTTTGGTGTTTAATACTTTCTTAAGTGTTTCTTGTAGAACTAGTCTAGAAGCAGCATAAGATCATAGGGATTAAATATCTGGAAAATATTTTAATTCTCCCTCACTGATGAAGCCTAGCTTAGCTGGGTAGGTTATTCTTAGTTGAAATTGCTTATCTCTGAGAACTTTCAAGATCGGACTCCAAGCTCTCCTTGCCTAAAGGGTTTCTGTAGATAAAACTGCTGCTATTCTCATTGCTCTTCCTAGTATTTATTCTGACTTTTTTCTCTTGCTGCCTTTAGGATTTTTTTCTTTTATACTTATTTTGTTTAAGTGAATTACTATGTGTGTAGGAGTTTGTCTTCTCCATTGTTGTCTTGCAGGGGTTCTCTGAATCTCTTGTGTTTGAATGGTCACGTCACTGATGATATGAAGGAAGTTTTCATGAATAATTTCATGGAATGTTTGTTTCAGGGTGGTTCCTGTTTCTCTTTCTGCCTCAGGAAGTCCAATTACTCTTTAGTTTGGTCTCTTGAAATAGTCACTCATCCTTGAATGTTTTCTTCTTTCTTTTTCAGCTCCTGTTCTATGTTTTTAACAGTTTTGGTAACTTCCATATTTTGGTCCTCAAGCTCTGAGATTCATTTTTCTGCTTGGATAATTCTGCTTTCCATGCTTATCAGTTTGTTATTTATTTCATTCACAGTATTCTTTACTGCTGTTAGCTCAGTTATCAATTTTTCCTTTATTCCTCTTGTCTCTCCTCAATTCTTTTTTATTCTTTCTACAAATATCTTGATATCTGGGTTTGTAGTTTGAGGTCAGTCATTCTGGGGCCTTTCACTGTTTGCGTTCCAAAGTCTGTTTTCTCAGTGTCTGACCTCCTAGGGGTCTGTGTGGAAACTTGTACTCTTCTTTTAGTTTTTCTTCATTTGTGTAGATTTTCCTTCCTCCCGCTTTTTTCCCTCTTCTTTAATTCTTTTGTTCAGGGATGGTGTGGTTGCTTTTACTTCTGTTTATTCAGTTGCCTATTCTTCCTTATGTGGATTTTCTCACTATGTTCATTTATGAAGCTGGACTGTGGGTTTGGGACTGTACTTTTAGAAATTTTGAGATTTAATTGAGGGGGAGCTGTGATTCCAAATCTATCTGCAGATCCCAATATCCATAGACAGGTGTTTGATACCCTGGAACCCACTTACCACTGCCTTACAATGTGTCCATGTAGTGGGGCTATTGGTTTGCTCCCTGGAAGCAAAATGAAATAAGAAAAGGGAAAATAGTGGAAAAAGAATGAAGGTGGGTTAAAGGAAGGTGGAGAGAACAAACAGTACTAGGGAAGACAGACAGACTTACCAACTAATAAATGAAAAGAGACACAAAGGCAGAAAAGATTTAAAAAGTTTGAAACATACAGATAATCATGCAAACACACAATTCACCAAAAACCTGCCTATTGTTGTACTCTTCCCATACCACAAGCAGGAAGTCTAAAGAATAGAGAAAAATCAGTAAAATAATAGAAACAAAGCAAATATGAAAACGTTATCAAAAACAGAAAGAAAGAGAAAAAACTGAAACAAAAAGGACAAAAATGAGCAAAACAAACAGGAAAAATAATAAATAAATAAAACCAAGGAGCCAATCTGGCTCTGAGTTAATTCCTGTAAGTCCCAAATCCTTTCAGCTCTGGTCTCTAGCTCTCAGTGCAAGTTGTTGTGCTCACAGCTTGGGTCAGATGCCCCAGGCCTGCTGTGGGAGGAGTGTAAATAAGATCTGGACTCTCCTGGCTTGCTGCCTATCAATTCTGCCACTCAGATCTGGCCTGTGTCTGATCCAGCATGGAGTAGGGGCTTCTGTCTCTTCCAGTGTGATGAGATTGCCTTAGGTCCCAAGTTGGAGGCTGGATGGTGCTGACTGGGGCAATACAGATCTCTGCCTGTTCCTGGGACAGAGAAAATGGCTGTGTGCGATCAGTGTCTCCTTAACAGGTATGGGTCTCCTCTCTGGTTCTTCCCAGTTCTCTCTCTCTACCGATCTTATCCAGGGCTCCAGCTATAACAGGTGTTGGTGTGGGCCAAGGGCCAGGTGACGAGAATCAGCTGGACTCAGTGGGTTCCTCTCTGGAGGGTCCCCGTGAACAATAGCAGACAATTTTGCATGCCTACCTGCACTTCAATTTCAGGGCTGTGGGGTTTGCAGTCACCCCCAGGCCTCCACTCTCCTATGCACGCCTATTCACAGAGAGAGACTTTATGGACACCTGCTTTTGAGGAGACTCTCACAGCATGACCTGTCTGGTAGCCATCTTAGAACTCTGGGTCTCTGGATATTATCTTAAAAAAACACCTTGGGGAAACGTAAGGGCAGCAAGGGTTGATTCTTTGTCAGGTGTAGTCAGTCAGAAACAAAATTCTCAGCCGGGTTCGGTGGCTCAGCCTGTAATCCCGCACCTTTGGGAGGCTGAGGTGAGTGGATTGCCTGAGCCCGCGGGTTCGAGACCCGCCTAGGCAGCAAAACATCATCTCTACAATAAATCAAAAAATCAGCTGGGCATGGTAGTGCATGCCTG